>CABFOQ010000417.1:0-21851 GCA_900660455.1 Gephyroberyx darwinii | reverse complement strand
AAACAAGCATTGAAAATATTTTATATAAATTGCATCAAACTTTATCATGGCCTTAACACAATACTCTTTCACTCCTCATAATATATCAATTATATCTCAATTCATAGGAAACATGCCACATTTAAAGAACAATACTCAATATAGCAAAATCTTTGATCTCATTCAATACATTGCAAATGCTACTATTTTTCCACCATGTGACTGTTTAACACCCCTAACAATGAAGTGGAACATGATTGTTCCACTTAACTATTGTTCGATTGTGTAAATTGTCATCAATGGACATAAAAGGAAAGTAATACAAGTCTCTTTACCAAGACAAGAACCTGTCCTATCCACGAGTGGGGCACCAGAGCAGGGTTAAGCAATTGGCTAGATTTCTCCCTTATATATATATCCAGCAATCCAGCACAACACTGTTCAAAAGGGTCTTTCTCACATTAAAAAACATTATTTGGAGGCACTCTATTTTAAACTATTCTACATTTGCGCTGCTTGAAGATATCTACTTTGCAATTGCAGTGGGCGACTCTGGTGCAGCATTAGGCATATTGTAGGAAATGGTTTGTACCTCTAGCTCCTGCCACTTTGACTGAGCAGTCAAATATCTGCAAATCATTTCTGAATAAATAATGAAGTACAGTTGTTGTAAGCCAGCCAGATCCACACATGTGCACCTACACGCACACAAATGACAGATGAGCCTTTCCAGCCAGCCAGCCAACTAGGCAGGCAGGCAATGCTGTGAAGCCTTCCAAGTCCCCGTCCCTCCCAACCATCTGATTCTGCTGCCCCAATCTCTCCCCTCTGTAACCACCCAGCCAGCCAGACCAGATCAAACGGCTGCCATCCTGGAGCCACAGAGTCACAGCTATGCATCATAGCACATTACCATGGGCTGGGCAGGGCTGCAGGAGAGGAAAGATTCTGGGTACTGTAGTGGTGGGATTGGAAAGGAGGCAAGCAGGCTTTCACAGCTTCCACTGGCTCCCAGGGTTATGCAAAGACCAGAAACTCATGCTGTGGAATGTAGCCTGTAGCCACTGTAAAAGCCTTTACAGTGGTATGTGTCTGTCTGCCTGACAGCGTGTGCGTGCGTGTGTGTGTGTGTAAACTCATCCATCCAGTGTGAAGTTCTTCCTCATGCCCAACCACATTCAGTGTGAAAAGGCCTATTCATTTGGCCCCAGTGACAGAATGTTCCTGTCTAAAAGCGATTGATAATCTACAGTCTGTATCTCTCTTACCTGAATTTCCCAACTGTTTGTAAAATCTATACTCCAAATGGAGCTGTGGTGCCCTGGACTTTATAGGTTCCTGAAAGAGAAGAAAAGAAGGAAAGCTTTAGAAACAACATAAATAGTTCACAATTCAGTTAACACACAGTGATAAGCTTATTTATCTATGATGACATGGACTTCAGGAGGATGACCAAATGAAAATTTAAAAAATTGTGAGCAAGGTTTTCTGTATTGTGGAGGGCCTTAAGTGGAAACATCAGTAGTAGTGTGGCTTTATAACAGGAAAGGGGAAATGAAGACTCAAAAGACTACGCAACTAGGAGTGCACAAATATGTGTGTGTTGCGAGCCTCAACAAAAGGTTGTGTGAGACAACCTTGCATGCATACCACCATGATTTTCTTGGCCTGCAATTAACTTAAATAAGCACAATATTGTCCTTATTTTAATGCCTAATAGAACTTTAATTAAGTCTCAGGTCAGACTTGTGGGGGATAAAGAGCAGTTCCAGCTGGTGAACAGCAGGCCCTTGTGATGACATGGCTGATAATCAACCCACTAGGACATATTGTTCATTAGGCTATATCGCTAGCTCCAGCTTTACAACCTAAAACGTAATCTGATTAACCCGCTCCCATGATGACAAGGGCATTATAGACAAACATGGTGAGGATAGAACAAATTTACAGGCCCAACTTAATTCCTTTCCTTAATCTTCAATAGCTTTGCCACAGCCTATGCTAAAGCCCTTATACACAATTGTGGTATGCTGCCACCTTTCATTCATTGGCCCAAAGACATTAATTGTTTAGTTTATTAATTGACAGTATGTGACAGCCAAACATGAGAAGTATCTCAATTTTATGTACATGATGTTTACAAAGATTTAACTAAAACAGAGGGACAATGAGTTCTGACAGTTGGAATGAAGCTTACTCTCCATGTAGAAGACAAATAAATCATGAAGAGGGAATTGAAATAGGCAGGGAAGATTTAATCTCAGGAGTTGTTTCCTAACTGCATCTAATTCCAAAGCACTTCTAGCTTGAATTATATAAACTCAAAGCTGAAAGGCCGATAAGCTGCCATATACACTCCATTAGGCTGTTATCAAACCAGGAGTATTTTCTCGGCTGGTGCCCTGATAGCATGTAGGAGTACACACTAAGTATGAACCGTGAGGGAGCTCCTATCCATTTCCCATGACCGGTCTTGAACCGACCGGCTGTGTCCCTCTCTTGTTTTCCTGCTACTTGGAATGATAATAGGAGAAGTAGCACTTTGCTGGCCCGTGTATAAACAGAGAGCACAGGTTTAGAAGGGTTTCCCAGATGCTAAATGGCCCGTGACTGTGAAAGGGAACACACAACCCGACAGATGTGTACATGTGCAAAACATACGAGTGGTGACCACAGTTCAATCAACAGCACGACGCTTCACAGCCATGACCAGATAATCAACTCTGCCTGCCTGTATGGCCATTCACAAATGTCATTCACATACGTCTAGCCCGGCCTGTTTGGGTTGAGAGAGGAAGAGTGCAAGTATGCAAGAGAGAAGAGTGGAGCAGAGGAGTGTAGGAGGAAGACACATGACCAGTTGAAGGGCGGGGAACCGCTGTAACGTCATCCATCTCCTATGTGAACAGGGACGGGGACACCGAGCGCACGTCATGCAAGTGAGGTTTTGCCGGAGGGGAGGAGGAGGGGGAAGAGAACGGTGGATAAAAATATATAAATAATGACTCAAAACAGATGGCACCAAACCACAGGACCCTCTAAAGACAGCTTACAGTTGGAAACAGAGGCTTATGGCAGCTTTACGTACTTAGATCCAACTCACCTCCAGCACACAGGCTATAGCTGCATAAATGACCAGGGCCAACCAGGAAATGTCTGAGGTATTATCTTCCCGTATAAAAAAGGATTCATTTCAGCTCCTGCAAATATCAACTATGAAAAAACGGCCACCATTTCACCTACTGGGTTTCAAAATATGACCAACAGTCCCCTTCCCCATCTCTCTTTAAGACATCCCAAAGAGATCTTTCCCTTGGATGGAGTAAAGTGCTAAAGCAGGGGAAGGTTGTAGGGCTGTCCCTCCAGATGCTCACTTTAGGAACCCAGACCTTTGTAGAAGGGGATTATCTGGAATTTGTGGTTTCTCCTAAATCTATGGTCACACACTAAAATCAGTCACCTGCAACAGAAAATACCCCACTTCAAAGAGTTGCTCTAAATTCTGATGACACTGGCTACTAATAGAACAAAAGCTGATTCTAGGATTCATATGATTGCCTGGCCAAAGACAGATTCCATCTATAAGAATAAAACGGCTTGGCAACACCAACTGTAATGATCAGGGAATACACTGCCCTGACACTTGAGCCATAACTTTTTGAATACAACTGAAAGGATTCATCAACTCAGCTTATTCTTTGTAAATAATACAGAGGCGTTTGTAAATGAGGTAGTAGTTATTGTTTTACCCTTCTCAATATGGCCCTACTAAAGCCTGTGTGGTGTCATGCATGGAGATGCGTTTTGCCCAGTGTGCTGGCCTGTGTCCAGGGCTGGTGTCCAGGGCAGCTGACCCACAGGCTAGAAGGGCTCTTCACTGTCTGACCTGCTGCTGCTGCCTCCTCTCCACCTCACCTGCTCCACACTACAGCAGTGTTTCTTAAACTGTGAGTCTAGACCCAAAATGGGCCGATGTTTGGTGGGTGCCTCTATGACAAAAGCATTTGGAAATGTTTTGATTCTAGGACGATTTGAGTTTCAGCTTGATGAGTGCTGTTTTCTAGAGGAGTTGTGCAATTTTTCAAACTTTTTAATTTTAGGGAGCCCTCAAATAAGTGCTCTTATCAGTTAATATACCTTCATCAGGGTACTGCTATTACACTAGTTACTGCTCTCTAGAACCACTCCAAACATTGTCAGACAACATGGGCAGAAAAAAAGCTTATAGATTTGTTGATATCAACAAACACTATAGTGGGTAGAGCCCCATTAGGAGACAGGCCTGCAGCTATAACAGTGTTTGATGTCATTACAAGCATCCCTGATTCTAATTCCAAGAGAAAACAATTAAAGCTTGTGCAAACACTTATCATTATGTCATCGCAGATTTAGACGATGGTTTCTATATTTTAACCTGTGGCAGCCTCTGTGGTCTTGTGAGTGCAGCAAGCCATCAGCTGCACACAAAGTCCTTTGCATGGGATTAACCATCTCTATATCTTATGTCATCTAGGCTAAATCTGACTTCCGTTCCATCACAGCTGAGAGATCAGAAGTGACCTCCATGAATGAATGAATGAATGAACTAAAGAATGAACAAATGAATGGATGAATTGGGGAGAAGAACAACAAAAATGTGACTACTGTGATCAGAGCAACACAAAGAAGGCCAGAAATAACAGACTTGAAAGACAGTAAACTCTGTGCTGAAAAACTGAGATCCAGTCACAAAACAAAACTGAAAATATATATACACATCCTAACAAATAAAAGTAGGAATGAAAGATAAGAATTCATTGCATTATAAAAAAATATATATATCAAAATCACAATGGTGACTATAAAATGTATTCTGGTGCTGTGCAGAATCCCTGCTATAAAAATCTAGCTGTAAATCACAAGATTTTATTCAAACTGTAAACTCCAAACAGCAGCAGCTCGTACCTGTAGCAGACATAACTTTTTGTGCTGAAGAGCAAATTATTTATATATCACAATTCATACTGCGACTGTAGTATGTTTTTTTAAATGACAAGATCATTTTTCAATATTGTGCTGCCCTACTTCTAGGCACTAGGACTGCATAATTATGGCGTAAGGGATACCGATTATTCTGATAGACATTGTGATCACGATTATTTGTCTTGATGATTCAAATTAAAAATGATTAAAATATCTTTTAGGCCATTACAGGGACAAAACAGCCATGACGATGTAACAGATAAATAAACCACTGTGCAATCTATCATCTGAAAAGCCTGTGTAGGCAGTGACTGTCAGTGTGCGTATGTATGCCTAGCCTATGTGTAGAAGGTCCAGGGGAACAGACCTAGTATTATGCATAGGGCCCAGAATAGGCCATGACCTTTGCCTGACTCCCAGTAAACCATTTCACAATATGCAACTGGCAATGTGACTCATCTCATTTTAGACACAGTAGTTCAAATGTCCGCACAGTGGATCTCTATCCAGAGCAACCTGCATATGGGCATTAATAGTGCTAACTGCAAGTATCAAACAAATTGGAAGGTCTAGGTGTGTGTGCGCGTGCGTGTGTGTGTTTCTCTCTCTGCTGGCAGTGTTTATTACCAGAGGTGTGTATAGTCGGGAGGTGGTGTTGAGGAGTGAGCAGTGTGAGAGACCAACAGCTGGCCGGTGTCCAGCCCTTCTCCTGTTTCAGATCACATTTAAAGCACCCAGATGGAGCAGCTGCCCCCCAGAGCCCCATGTGATAATAGGCAGCCACAAAATTAGAATTGAAAGAAAAGTCAATTCAGTGTTTTCTGTAGGATTTTTTGTTGATATGAAGGGTGGGGGGTCATTTTGGTTCTGTGACCAAGGTTCACCTTTGGGCCCATTCAAGAATCAGTTCCAGTAGGTGTTGCAGTTCATGAAAAGCTCCTATTTGGATACCTGCTGTAATCGTTAAAACCAGATGATGACTTTTCATTTTTCTAGTTGTGGGGGGCCACCACAGCTAAATAAATGTAAAGGAAACACAAGAACAATTCATGGTGTATCACGTAATCTTCTTGGTTACACCTAAAATGGCTTACACAGCATTTAGAAAGCACTTCCTGGTATCATCACCTCACCTTCCAAAACAGCTGCCATGGAATATAATTCAATATAGTTGTGGATGAAAAGGGCGCTTCTTCAAGATACTTCAAGATGACTTATTCTGATATTGTTTTATGGAAATCAGTACTGATTCAGAAAGAATGCCAAGACTTCAGCTTTTGCAGTCTAAGCAAACCATTGCTAATTTCCATGACAGCATTATCAAAACTTCAATGGCAGCCATCTTAAGTATACCAGCCAAATTAGCAGATTTCAAGCAGAATTATATCCATTCAAATTTTATGGCTGAGCTGGCTCCTTCAAACATGGCCAATTCAGCTGCTACAGTCAGAGGAGGGAGAACACAACATACAGTGGTGCCAGTGAGTGACACAGTCAGCTCCACTCTCACGTGAACACAAGGGGCAAGTCTCCTTTGTCAGTCAATAGAGGAGCACAGCATTGCCATCAATACAATGTAGTGTATTCTCTACTCCCTGGTTTCTTAAACTTTAAGTCAGCACCCAATGTTGTTTGGTTATTTTGGTTCTAGCTTGCCATTTCAATTATAAACCTAACCAGAAGGTAAGATAGAAGCCTACTTCATAGCAGTCACAAGAATCAAACAAATGCCTAACCTGAAAGAAAAATTGTGTGAGAAACTAGTAGCCTGTTGCCATGGCCTAGGAAATTACACATAACTTAGCCTATATGACAGGAATACAGTGTCAGCGGAGCTCCTAGAAACCTCTTAATGGAAAAGACGACTAGTGGTTTGCCATGAACCAGGATGTACGCTTAGTAGAGGCTACAATTACACAGCACTCATTGCTCTACAGGCCCACACCCTGCGCCACACTCAAACCAATCCCTCATGTGTAAAGTCACAATTTACACTCATGTAAGTCTACATAAAAACCCTGAGATTGTTGTTGTTGTTGCTACCTGCAAGTCTACAACAGCTAGAATCTCCCACACAGGTTTTATGGCTGCTACTAAATCAGACCCAAAGCTACAGTGTGTGTCTGTGTTATGTACTGTGCTGCTGCTGGCTACTGATTCATTAGAGGAATAGCTTGTTGACTAAAAGGAAGCTTTTACATGCCGTTGACATCCAAGGATTTATTCATTCAGCCTGCCCGGCCTGCTTGCTAGAGCGCCCAGGCAGGGTAGGGAAGAACCTAAATCGTCAAAATGTCACTTTAATTCCAGCCAAACACGCTGAGGGAGCTTTTGTGCCTTCACACGTTTTCGACAACCGCCTCATGGTGGGCTGCTGTAAGCTGCTGAGCTAGCCTGCAATAAGAGCTGCTTATCATGCTTCAGTGGGAGGAAGAGAGGAGAGGAGGATACAACAACTCAGATTTCCTTCAGTCAGACTGTCACGACTGACCACAGTGCGAGTGGTCTCACTCACATAAGCTGCCTTACTCCTATAGCTCTGCATCAGTGGCTCTCCTGTGCCATTGGTGGTAGGGGGCAAATTTGTTTTTGGTTCCATGTCTATTCCTGCTGATAGCGGGTAAAACAGTCCTCTGCATGTACACGGCTGGCACACAATGCACAGTAGGCCTCTGTGTTCACAAAGATTGTCTATCTACTTAGTTATGAGCCACAAGGTCATTCCAGTATCAGCCCCCTCTCCCTGAGCTGTGGGGCGGTCCTATAGCAGGAGTCTCCACACTAGTGTGATTCACTTATTGCTCTCCTCCCATGTCCGGGCGATAGTTTGGTCACTGGTCACAGCCAAAGCAGACTATCGTTGTCAGAGAATAGGCCCAGCCCAGCCGCCCACCATCGGCTTATTACTTATTACATGTAATACCAGCCTCACAGGCAGCATGTTTCACAGCCACCTCCTATCTCTGTCTGTCAATGAATGACTGACTACACAAAAGGGGGCTATAATGAAATACAAGCTATAGAGATTGTAACTCCGCCTCCATTTAGAGTGGATTGGAGGAAATGTCAGTGAAAACAGATTCAATAAGCTCTCTAAGCCCAGAGGATGGATTGGATGGGTATGTGCATGTGTCCTACGCCTAAGGCAAACACAATGATGGGGTTAAGAGGGAGCCGATGACCTTGATAAGCCGGTACCCCCACAGATAGAGGCAAAAAAAACAGAGAGAGAAAGTGGTAGGCCGAAGAGAAAGGTGCTCAAAATAAGTCTTTAAAAAAAAAAAACTAGAGAGGATTTTATGGTCATTTCCTCATTGGGTATGATATTATGTCACCATGCTGGGGGAGGGTGTGGGTGGTGGTGGAGGGGGGTAAGAACAGCAAAGACCCTAAATCCCTTTAAATGAGCCTGATGGGTGGTGGTTTTCACAGTAAGCCGTGATAGCGAGCGGACGCTGCATGCTGGTGTTTCTTTAAGACACCGGGATCTCCTCTTGGGAGTAAAGCCTGCAGTGTACTTACAGCAATGGTTATCCGGCCCTGCCTCCATCACACAGGCGTTTGTCCGTGTGAGAAAGCATCCAGCTGAACCAAAGACTGAACTACTGTGTGTCGACGAGGCCTGCTAACAAAGACGACCTTTCAGCACTCAGCAGTTTCTCCCCTCTCTCTCTCGCTTTTTGCAGGAACGTGCACTCCAGATCCACTGACAGAAGGCTGTGCATAGGCCTACCATACATCTCTGTCTCTGCTATCACACGGTGGAGCAGCGTGACACTGGCATTCACCTTTGTCCCAGGTGCAGGCAGGGACCGCCCAAACACCCAACTCTGCAAGTTGGTATGACATAGACAAAGTACACAAGACACTCTCAGCATCTAAGGAACCAGCTCTACAATGAGTAATGACAATACATTTTATACTTCATTATGAAAATACAAAAAGCACAAAGACAAAACAATTGTTTACCATATGTACTAATACTTAGCATGTTACTTAGGGCCTACACTTTAACTAAACAAGGATAAATGTTACCAAACAAGCGCTAGTATTTGTTACCGGTAGTTCATTAACTGTGCTAAAGCAGCCTTCAGCTAGTCAGTAAAATAATACTTCAGACTCCTTTAGAGTTGCACATACCTTCTTTTGTTGATCAGACAACTGTACATATTGCCCCACTTCATTTTAATTACTGCCTGAGGGAGTATTGAACTTAGTTTTTCAAGATTCCAAATATAATGTAAATATATAATGTAGGCATCAAGAAAATTGCGAAAAATAATTCTTTGTACAGTTACATTTTTATATGCTGATGTAGGCTAATAAAAGGGCATTCTATGAATTTTTATAATGTACTTGATATATAAACAGCATCAACAATTGTGCTAGCACTTCACAAACCAAACAAATATTTTAGCCTGGTACCCATCAGTGAGCTTTTACCACTAAAGTGATCGACAAACAAGAGGAGACTCGACTCAAGTCAGACATGTGTTAACAGGTGCTCTCAGATAACAGGCCTTTTATGCTTTTTAGTACATAAGGAAGATCTCAGTAACAGCCTCTGACAAAACAGAAGCCTTACTAGGCAAGCAGTGACATTCACTGGGTTACCCCGGGGAGCTGTGAGATCAGGGACAGACAGAAACATGTGGACAGACAGCTGCAACTGACTGGAGGTTAGCCAGGGGATTGACAGAGCAGAGGCCCTCCCCAGGTCAGGCCGAATAACACCACTAAAAAGAATCTGTGGACACAATTCAAAGAAGAAATGAACTTCAGCTATTAAATGACACCATATTTGCAGTTTACTGAGAAGCTTCTTGTTAACATTTAACTAAAAGCTTAAGTTGCAGAGGCGCAGTCCAATTTCTCTGATTCATGTTGAAAATACAGGCCTAATAGATATAGATAATCTGAACACAACTGAAGCAATCAGGGCCATCATGATAGCTCCAAAAGCAGAAAACAAGAGCAGGACAATATGAATCTCCATTAGGAATTAGCCTAATGGCAGATTTGACCCCAAAAAACTGAAAACCTGAATCATCACATTCGTGAGCATTGGCATTGCCCCCCACTGTTAAGTTGAGCCTTGTTGAAGGAGTGAACACCATTAGCACACCTCCTCCTCTTCCTAAGGTTCATTCAGATAAACGCTGGGTCCACTGGGCCACGAGATCCATGCAGCAGTGTTATGGTGCTCGTGCCAGATCCGGATATAGCTGGACATCATGGGGATAAAAATACCCAAACAGATGGGAGGGTTCACAGGCAGGGGGGAGAGGCAGTGGTGGCAGCAGCACAACTAAAGATTTCAGAGAAGAGAACTGCAATTACAGCCGCATGCTAACCTCTGTCTTCTATGTGGTTAGCAAAGCCTTCAATGGATGCCCGCTCAAAGATAATGACCTCCCTGGGAGATACAAATGTAAGGATAATCATACACAGACCAGTGTGGCTGTGGAAAAGATGACGCCAAGCCCTCACTGTACTGCCTGGAGTTGAGCAAGCAGACACCACCAGTTACAGTATGACTACTTAACTAGGGACGAAGTTAGATGTAGCCATCAAGGCAGTGTCCAAGAAGATTTGAATAAAGCTTTAACCGCCCTTGTATTTTTACACATCATCTAGATTGTAGTTACAATGATAACACAGTTGTAACAAAGACACATGAGAAAAGAAAAGTTGATGCACAGAGGAAGCAGGCAAGCAGTTTTGGCTAATCTCTATCTACCAATTAGAAAACTACCAGGCTTTGCCATTTCATGTGGTTTTTCACAGCCTGCCTGAATGCTACTAAACAAGTGGCTCTAAAAAAATAGTTTACTGAGGGAACAACAAAATTCCAAGGCACAAATTATTGATTGCACATAAAGCCTAGTATGATCTAATTCGAGAGAGGGCCGACACAATTATTTCCAGGATTTTACACAAATTGTGTTGACACAGAAGAAAGGGTAGGGTTATCAGATCGTAGAATTTAATTTTAACATAGCTAATGTTAAGAATTATGTTTTACATTAATTTCTTATAATTTCAGAAAAACTTAAAGACACAACTCAAGTTCACTCCACAGCACAGTGTGTATTTTCAGACGGGTTGAGAACCGCTTTACGAAGTTAAAAAAAAAAAAAAAAAGCTTCACTTGTGGCCTACTGAACAAAGGAAGCATATCAGTTCACTTTCCATTTGCCCCTCACCTTCAATCACTGTAACAAGAACAAAAAAAACTGTTGCCTGTCCTGCAGACAAACACATTGAAATGCTTGTTTGAAATATTATCTAGTCTAGTCTCTGATTATTCTTTTTCCCCCTCTTTGATAAACACAAGCAGACTTTGGTTGACTCATTAACAGTATATGGGACCAAGCTGAAGCCTGTGTCAGAAGGAGAGGGTAGGAGGGAGTTTTCAGTTATCTCCTATCAGGTCAAAGAGTCAACTGCACTACGAGGATCTGAGAAAGTGGATTCAACGTAGATGATAACATTTTAGTATTATTTGCAAACTACAATATAGCACACAAAATACAAAGCTAAATGAAAGTGGCTAAGCTGAGTTCTGCATATGTGGAGCAGAAGACTGATACTGGGAGTGTCCCAGAACAGGTGTGTTGTGAATGTGTGGAATGGTGCATTCATATTCCATTAAGATATTATTAAGCCAACCCTGCAATTTCATGAAGCAGGTTGCACTTACCAATTTGATGGCCACATATTCGTTAGTGTAGAGGTTCTTTCCCAGCCGCAGCTCTCCAAAATTGCCGCAGCCAATCTTTTTGCCAACACGGAAGTTTGGGCCAACCATAAGAACCCCAGAGTTGGTCCCTGAACTCCGGCCCCCATGTCCAGTCCTGCTGCCTGCTGCCTTAGACATCTTTTTCCCTTCCTCTGTCTCTCCCTTACCCCCTCTCTTGTCAAAATCCATAAGCTTGTGATACCCTGGCCTCTCCACGATTATTCCCCGGCCATGCAAACCGTAGAAACTCCAAAACAACAGCCAGAGGACTTTAGGGAGGGGGAGGGAGACAAGTAACACAAGACAGAGAAGAGGTGTTGCTGTTAAAATGTGCACCAGATCAGAAGACACTTAAAATGGGCTGAAACTGAAGCTAAAGTGCCCTGTGTGTCTATCAGACAGCCCTTTTGCTGAGTGCTTCCCTTTTCTTTCTTCTTGTTCCTTGTTTACTAAAGAGGTTCCTTTCTTGTGTGTTTCTCCAGCTCCACTCTCAGAGCAGCATGTCCCTGCCTGAAGTGGGCAGGTTGTGCTAGGATGCGCCCACGCACACACACAATACTAGTCATAGAAAAGCACTCTGAAACCCAGCTACTGCATCCACGAGGCCGCTTGGCAACATCCCCTGGAGCGCCTCATTCCTTCTGGTCAGCCTTTGGTAAGACAGCGGACATTCTCCATGTTGCAGGGCCACAGCAGAGGAGGCGATGCAGAGTTGGCTACAATGTTGATGAGAAAGATGGATGGATGGGTTCGATGTAAGCTGGATTTCTGAAAAAGCAAAAATAAACATCAATCAGCTCATAATTTATGTTCCTGAATTCCCTGTATGGCTTGTATGAAGGCCGTAACAACAGCACAGAACATCTGTCAAACCAGAGTTTGGGACACAAACTGAACTCAATCGTGATCTAGTCATGCAACCTATTCTGGCTTGTTAGGAAATGAAAAAAATTAGAAAAACAGATCCTCAATATTTTATTTTAAGTTTTATTTTAAGCACAAAGCAAGTTCAGTAAACAATCAACATAAGACAAAATGTTGGGAAACACACTAAATCAAATCATTATCTATTCCCATAACACCTCATGACCTATTAGGAGATTCAAAATTTTAGAAAAAATGATCTTCAACCTTTTACATGAAGATCATATTATGTCTACCGTAGCTGTTCCATACTACAGCTGAAATGGTATCTTGCTTGCAGACCAGCGCAAGGCAAATTCAATAAAGCAATCAATATGAGCGGAAATATTCCACAGTACACTTCAGACATAAGCAAAAAGACCTCTTGTAGAATAAACCCTATTTTTGAATGCCCAAAAACCTACATCAAGAAAGACATGGAAGTCAACGTCTTAAGTAAAGGGCCTAGATCAAAAAGTGACATTTTCATAGTTTTAAACTATTCTGATATATCACCAAAGCCATACACGATAATATAAGCCATGACAGACAAAAAGGACGTCAGTTACAACCATAATTTCAGTATTCATTGGCAGTGTAACTTGACAGTGTCTGAATAGTTTATAGCACACAATCATATGTACAAACGTCTGTCCAATGCAACTCTCCTAACTCTGCTACCACTGGGATGTCTGATGTTGCTGATAGTGAGGAGTGCAGGTACTATCAGCAGGCAACTACCCTTTCCTAAGGAAAGGCACTTAAACTGATCAATGACTGCTGCAATGCCTCTTATAGTAGTGTGGGAAACATTTGCATCATAGAGTAATGTACTATTGGAAAGATCTGGATGAGGTCTATGGCTAGGCTATATTTGTATCCATCATATAACTCATTAAAATAGTATCAGTATGCTGATGAGGGAGGAGACTTGTTAAATGGAAAATATTCAGTGATATCATTCTTGTTGGTTAGATAAGAGATTGAGCAAATCCCTTTGTGATTTCATTACACGTCACTCAAATCTACAATGTCCTAACTTAAAATCTTAGTTATAGCTGTATTCCTTTACCCCTGCAGTTGGCAACCCAGAGAAAAAAGCAGCATGTGTTCAAGCCAGGTATGAGGTCAACCATTAAATCACTGTCTTCCTTGTAGCATGTCATATGTCTGTACTTATTGTACAAGTTGAAAAGTCTTTTTTTTCTTGTCTAGTCACAAGAAAAGTACAATAAATGAGATGGAAAAGCCATTAGCACCTAAATGTAAGCCGATCACAAGTATTGAAATGGCAAAGAGCACTAAGCCAAGCACTTAATTTGTCAAAGTGACACAAAAGAATACCAAGAAACGTATTTAAAACGTGAAATGGTGAGGAGTGTGGCCATGTGTGTGTGAGAGAGAGCGATGTCCCTGGAAAACAACATAAATACTGTCTCAACTAACTTTCAGCTCCTCTGGCCCATTTGTTTAGACAGTTCCAGTTCAGGAAGTGGTGTGTTTTTCAAAGTCGGCTGTTTCCCATCGTTAATATGTTGTTTGAAGTATAGTTGGTTTAATGAGTAGCCTCCATAATTTCCACTTATTGTGCTGAAACATATACAGAAAACATACAGAAAGCCGCCTATGATCGGTAACCCTAAACGAAATTTGAGGTAGACAGCGGCTCTAACGTTAGCTACAATTATGGTAAAAGCAGCTATCAAGAAAAACGACATTATACAGTTGAAGCTAACTACAAATTAAGCCAACTAGTAGCAGAGGGCCTCAGATTAAAACTAACCGATAGTATTCAGGGCAGTTAGCTAAATTCCCCCTCGGCCAAGGCACAAAATATCAAAAGGTCTGGCTTTTGCTGCTCCAAGCTAATGTTAGCTATGAATTCACTTAGCTGGCTACCTAATGGTGCTTGGCATCTGTCATTCAGTTTCGGGTGTTCCCAACGCACAGTCTTCTTTCACTGACCTACTTGTTAGTTCGAAATATACGTTTCGTGCCAAATGTTAGAAATAAGGTGAACAAAACAAAACCGTACTAGCGAGCTGGCGTTGAGTGGCTAGGTAAAACCTAATGTTAACGTTAGCTGGTTCGGCGGACAAGGCCAGATACTCTCAAGCGATCTTACATTAGTTAGCGAGCTCACAAGTTAGCGTGGTCGTTAATTCGTAGCTAACGTTAGCTAGTTGTTTTTTGTTTATCTGTCTTTTCTTTTTAATCTGTGTACAGCGTTAAGTAAATCTATTCGTCGGATGGTGGATCGGGTTAAACAGTTAGACAGTTAACCTATCGCGGTTATCAGAAATGCCGTTCTTCTTGGCCTAACGCTTAATAAAAAAAAAAACAGCTAACATTGACGTTAGCCTATCTGTTAGCAAGACATTAGCCTTACTATAAGCACACAAGCAATAGCTAACGTTAGCGAGCTAATGCCGAATGGAACAAGTTGAAACAGGACATAACATGAAATATTCATTGATTGACATAGCCTTAACTACATTAACCTGGCTAACGTTAGTTAGCAAATGCTTCATAATCAATAAATAACATTATTACAACCAACCTTAGATCTATGGACCAGCGTACTAATGATCAAAAGGTTCAATATTTCACCTGAGAGGACTGCGTTTGTTTTCAGATTTCAGCTACAGCCATAACACCGACCACTGCTGGGCAACTCCTTAATCCTCAACAACCGACTGCACACCAACGTTAGCCTGGGTTCTACTAGCCAGCTAGCCAGTTACGCTAGCACCCGTAACGTTAGCAATAGCGTTAATTTACGAGGAGATAGTCTTCGAAATCAGCCCTTACAAATGAACTTCTGCCACCAAAGAAAAGCATTTTTACCTTTAAACGTGAATTATCACAATACAGTCGACTTCATGGTTCTTCGTTTGTACGCATTTTTCAATTTTCATTTCTCTTCTCCTCAGTATGATTTTGCTGTTGTCTCTTTAAGCCTCCCCTGCCGATAACCCAGCATAGCGTCACACTCGGTTCCCAGCACTATCCCACGCTGAAAAACTAACGCAACTTGCTTGGAGAATATTTCTAAACATTAGACGAGCGCAATTGGTCGCTGTGGTCGACTCTCCAAATTTGCACAGTGATAGAAGTACAGTTGGGGTACAGATATTTAAACGACTAATAGCTGGTGCACAATACCAAAGTTTTTCTTTTCTGTTTTAAAAAAAATAACAATTACACAGGCCCACTCACACATTATTCTAAATATAATCACCCTCAAGCATGGATTTTTATGCCACAGGTGGTGCCTTAAGTTTTATAACAGTCAATAAGCATACATTGTTTCTGCCACCTGTTGCACCAATTTCTCTACCCTAGACCAAAAGCTGGCAGCTCATACTTTGTTACATTTTTTTATAGGTGCAAGTATACTTTAGTGACCCAAAGCCAAAGTCCTGGTCTGAAATCCAGCCCTGTGAGAGTTCACCCTCAAACTGTTTTCTCTTACAACAGTCCACAGCAATGTTTCCAGGTGAAAGACATTTTAGTCCTAGGTCTCCAATTCGGGAACACAAACATTTACCACTGACTAAAAAGACTAAAGTGCATGTAATCACACAGACCTGTTGGCCTTGACATAAACCTAATATTTGGTTTCTGCGTGATGAAAGCTCATTCTTCTTACAGTTGTTCCTAAGATTTTTCTTTAAAAAAAATTTTAAAGGCCCATTTTCCTTTTTGTGTCGATTGGCTAATTGACAGGTTGGACAGGTTGGAGCCCTCCATGGTGTACACAGCACCAAAATTGCCAACATCTGTCATAATAAGTGGATAACTAGTATGAGTAGATAAAACATTTGGTGCTGGCAAGGTTTGCACTACCTACTAAACTATTTGGCAGCCCACCAAGTTTTTTATCACATGTTAAATATCCATAATCCACTTCATGGATGTCATGCCAAATAGTTTGCATCTTTTTATTGAAAAAGAACACTGAATCCGTGTGTGTATTTCATCCTTGCATAGGGCTCCTGGATATATTCTAATGTGCTTATTTTCATTTTCAAACATTGTGCACTCTTCAACTACACCCCCGGTGAAATCCATCCTGTTGGCGATATTAATATCTAACCCTCTTGTGAAGCCAGGAGAAACCCCAATTCATATAATAAACAACTGGTTATTCAAGAAGGAATCATTTTATTTCACATCTTCAGGATTTTCAAATCATTCTTCCATGTTACAGTGCTTTATTACATAAGGAGCTTAACTCAAATGCTTTTACCATCACTGTTACTGTGGAGCTACATGGCAGGGCAGCCAGCTACAGAAGTAATGAGTTATATTGATATAATGTTGAGAGAGATAGCGATGTTTTTAGTGATCTTTGCCCTGCTTGTCCTCTGAAATAAAAAAGTGATGCATAAAACAATAGCCTCCTTCAAGCAGTGTCATAACACTGACCCACTAAAACCAGTCTGTCAAAGTTGAAGGAGACACATATCATGAACAAACTAGCCTTCTTCTACAAAACAAACCTCTGAAAGTATTTTTCCAACAAAAACCAACTCTACAGTTTCATACCCCTCTAGACAGACTGACATACAATAAAACTCACAGAATGGAAATGTCTAGTCTGCGCTCCATCTGTATTCAGGTTTAAGTGGATGAAGGTTGTTATTCTGTCTTTTTCTGCTGACACATACTACAGAGAGCTGCTTCAGGTGTACTTCGGTCCACAAGGAGGAGGAATCTAGAGCTGTATTCGTCAGGAGCATGAGTCTGCAGTTACAGCCCCAGGTGAGGGCGAGGCACGGCTTTACTGGAACAAGCAGTCTGAAGGGACAGGCTACAGTTTTTACCGAGTGATGAGGAAAGGGCCCCCAGGGCAGGGCTGTGCTGCTGTACGACGGGCCAGAACGCAGGGGGGAGGGGAAGCTCAGTGGACAGCATTCCTAGAGGCTGCTGATGAGGTAGGCGACCGTACCGCTCCCCGACCACAAAGGGAACAAGTGGAGGAGAGTGGAGTCGAAGGTGGGGCTGCAGAACGTCAGAGTCCGTAGGGGCGGGCCGAGCGTGAACAATCCTACTTTCTTCCCGAGGAGGAGGGGGAGGAGGGATGCTGTCAACACGTGTTTTGGTGATGTCCTGTTTGTCCTTGGTGCTGACTTCCTCCCTTCCCACCTTGCTGTGTTGTGGCGCTTCTTCCAGACTGTGATCTCTGGAAAGCGGGGAGCACCTCTGGCCTTTACGAAACTTTGCCCTCCTGTTCTTGAACCACACCTGGATGAGAGAGCACGTCGCTTCAGTGTCAGCGGTATATCGATTTTTCACGTCATAATGTGTTCCCAAGAGGCGTGCCACCCCCTATCTCCCCCCACCCCCATAAAAACACCCACCTGAGAATCAGTGTTATGAGGATAAAAAGATAAATCTGCAGTATTCTTTATTTGGCTTCCGCTGACAGTGTGATCTTGTGAAGAGTGTGTGTTATGCTGACCTGAATGCGAGCCTCAGGCAGGTTGACACAGACAGCCAGTCTTTCTCTCATGCCAACGTCTGGGTACTGTGTCTGTTGGAAGGCTTTCTCCAGAGCCTGCAGCTGGGACACGGTGAAGGCCGTGCGGCTGCGGCGCTGCTTCTGCTGGTTGCCATAGCGAGCCTCAAGAATAAGCTCTGGGAGGACGGACAGAAACACACCCATCATCAAAACATACCGTGAGTCAGCACTTGATTCGGTCAAAGTTAACAAGGAGGATGACAGGGAGGTAAATTGCTATTTTCACTCATTTTTCTTTCTGTATTAGCTGGGATGTAGTGGAGGGTTAGCCTACCTAGACACAGTTTGCTCAACATTTCACTTGTGGGATAGAGTTTACCCACTGTTTAAGCTGACATAAATCTTTACGGGATAAATTCATAATATACATCATAGTAAATTGTTTCAAATTGAGTTTTATGAAGCTAGAGTCAAAATATAAATCAATTATTTTCTGAAAGTGTATCTTTTGTGTTTATAGGCCTATTTTTGGTTGTTTGCTTTATGATGACCACTGACTGGATTATCTAGTTTAACCACCTTTTTATTTACCACAACATTAGTCTATGTAAGGGATATGAATTTCATAATTTGCACAAACATAGTAACATGTGGAATACCATGCTTTCTCATAAATAGGTCCCCCTAGATGGATTGATGCAGGCCTATCTGCAAGGCAATGACTTTTCCAAGACAATTTCATGATATATAGCACAGTTTCCATGACCCATATTTGTCAGTCTTTGTTGCAAATGTCACAATTTGTATGTTGAATATCTGATCTGAATGTCCCAGGTCTTATTTCTGGCTACAACTATCACTTGGTCCTGATACAATCATGGAATTTCTGATTTGGGTTTTTCTTCCTCAAGGGGAAGTGGATCAACAAGCAGGCAAGCTGTTGTTCCGTGTTCCATTTTCCATAACTTGTCCAGGCCTAGAAAACATTTTTTTTCCAGGTATGAATCATTGCATACGTGTCTGGAGAGGAGGAGTAATTCTACATCTCAGATAAAAGTGACTTATTAACCTAATTTCTATGTTACAAGGAAGTACAAAATGCCATGACCTACCCGCCAGTCTCTCAGCAACAGAGAGGGTGTGCACCGTGGGACTGGCTGCAGAGTAAACGTGGTACTGCTCCGCCATCTGCTGGTGCAGGTCGAACAGCATGGAGTTGGCACTGTGGAGGGGGTAGACTCCTCTGCTGGACGCCCCGCAGAAATTCAAAGAATTCATATTGAATCTAAGAATGTAGTGGGACAAAGAGAGACTTATTTTAGTGACTGAAAAGTGTTCAAGGAAGAAAAAAACAACTCTCACTCTCACAGTTATGGCACATTTTATGAACCCCAAAGAATAATATAGCAAAATCAGCGGCATCTATTCTCAAACCCAAAGGTATGGCAAAGTCCCTGCATCTAATAGTGAGTTATATCGACTAAATTACTGGGGACAAGTGGCTCAATGGCTGATGGCTGACAATATATTAATATTTTGACATTGCGATAAATTATTATACCCATAGGTCACAAAACGCACACAGTTTGGAGGTCCTGAATGCTCCCCTGGTGTGATTTTATTTTTAGACATGGCTTCCAAATACAAGTTTGGCTTGATCTCTGTTCTCCACTGCAAAGATTAAAACTACAAGATTAACTTTGGACTCATGCAGGCTAAATTATGGTGAGTGCCACACCTTGCCATGCCCAACTGACGCCTGAGATCCGTTAATTTCTCAACACAATGGTACTAAATAGCAGTTCTGTGTAGCCGCTTGATCATAAGGACAAATGGGGGAAAAATGGGAATATAATATAAAAATACATTTTGCGTGAACAAAAAACAAACCTAAAATCAAATAAATGTAATTAAATGGATCCTATAATCTACATGTAGCAGAATTTTCTCTTGCGTAAAACGTTGACACTATGGCCACTAGTGGCAAAATATGATTTAAAATATAAACTACATTCACCAAACTTCATATTTTCAGTGATGAAAACGATTGGTAAAACTGCGCAGTTTTTGATTTCCTTCCCGGTTTACCTGAGATCCGAAAATTGAAGAGCAGTATGAGATTATTGTGCGCTTTTACGCATAGAGGTCCACTTGGTGAGTTGTAGTCCAAATATTTTCCAGTTCAATCCTCGTACGCCACTGCTCTTTGTCGTGGCATGGATGTATTTCTCCCTGAAACCATCCTCACCCACCACTATTTAAGAAGCATTTACCCCGGCTCCCCTTAGCCATTAGCCAATAGAAAGAAAGGTATTAGCCGGGATTAGGTGGGATGAGGGAAGAGAGGGGGGTTGCAAGGGGCTCAAGTTTTTGAAACTATTGAACTTGAGAGATTTACGCCAAGGATCCCCTCTATAAGCGAGCGTTTCATTCCCTCCCGTTAAAACAATTAAAACAATGTGGTCGGCTAATCTCCGAGGCAGGACAGATTAAAATAACAGCCTTTGATTGTCCTCCCTTCTCAGCCCTCTTTCTCCCATAGTCCTGGCTCTGACAATCTCCCCTCGGAGGGGGTTTTCTCTCAGGGTTTGTTTTGCTAACAGGCACCATATTTTGCCCATAAACTGCCACCATGTGAAGTTTAATCTAGACACTGCCCATTCAGGGCAATTTCTTAAGGTCCAGCTGAGCCAAATTCCAAGTCTTCCCAAAAGAGTACTATTATAGCCAACCAAAATAAGGAAAATCAGAAGATGAAGTCCTCCCAATATCACTTCATTGTTATATTCATTGTTATATTGTACTTTTGTATGCACACACACACACATACACACACTACACACTATTTTCCCCAGTATCATATCAATTCTGGCACAATCCACAAGCCATACTCAAGACTCTCCAGTGAAGTCATCTCTAGTAACTCTGCAGCGGCTTAAGGCTGAGGGGTGTAAAGATGTAAATTCCTCTAAGGTCTGACCGACTGCCTCGGGGAGAAAGCCGAAGCATTCACACTGATAGATAGATTATGCTTCCCATGAGTATCAGTTGAGAGATTGGAGAATGATTTGCCTCATCAGAAGGTAACACAAGAAACAAGGATAGGAGCCAGATGGAGAGGACCTAAGGCTATTTCCCTTGTAACTCACTGTATAGTCAGAAACATGTGATCAAGAGCCATGGAGATGACTAGAGCAGGATGGTTTCATCATAACTGTAAAGGTCTCTTACCCAAATAATAATGCGTTGCAGTGGGAAAGCCTTACACCCTCTGACAAGCAAAACTGACAACATTTCTTTACATTGCGGAAGTAAAATCCACTCCACCTCAAACTGATTCCAAACACATCGTAATGCTAAATAAGACATTACAGGGACATTACATCACCATCCACAGCACATGTACCGGAAACAAATACAGTTTTATCAACATTCACAGATAAATTAGATGTTGCTGCTGCTGTGTGCTGTCGGAGTAGACCAGTAACCACGGTTCACTTCTTCCACTCACACTCACACATAATCAACTGCTCAGACTTCCAAAATATGTGAAAATGTTTGTGTTCTTTTCCCCTTGGCTTTTTTCCTCCTCTTTTCGCTGTTCTTGGCTGTCAAGCTATATTAGTGTCCGATAGAAATAAGTCATTTAGAAGAGGCTCTGTCGGCCAGCCCCTCAACCCCACTAAAAGCTCCAGGATTAGGTCCCCGAGGCCTTTGTCTCCACAGCCCGCAGGATTAGGGGAGATTTACTGCAAAGAGAGAAAAAAAGTAGTTATTTCATGGCACTTTCATGATGAA
>CABFOQ010000415.1:26043-64248 GCA_900660455.1 Gephyroberyx darwinii | reverse complement strand
GTCGGGGGGTATTGATTGGAACAGTACTCAGCATGATAGAGAAGTAGATGTGAGGGCAAAAGGATGGACAGGGAGAGAGAGAGAGAGAGAGAGAGAGGGAGAGAGAGAGAGAGAGAGATGGGTGTAATGAAAGAGAAAGTACATATTTTTGCTTGGATGTTGGCGGTGCTTTTCCTGGCACATTAGCAGATCGAGTGCCGGGGGGCTATTAATGAAGCCAGCAAAGACCGATGACGAACCACGCGAAACGAAAAAACAACTGCAATTGTCTGGTGTTGTATACAGTCAGTTGTCACAGTCCAATGGGAGGAGATACAACCTGTGAATTCATAAATGAGATCTGACAGGAGGATTATGTTCTGGGAAGTGCTTTTGATGTGTGAGTGACGGGTGGAGTGGAGCCCCGCATTGCTCATCATAACGGAGCAGAGCACCTTTTTTCTGGGGCCCAACGATGATTCCTTCCTGAGATAAAAGGGCTTGACTGGACTTTCAAATATTGGAAGGAATTCACATGTAGTGCCTCCACATTCCCCCTAAGCCATCCTTTCATCAGCATCCATATGTCAGGGTAATGATGATGTTTTCCTTGTACATACACGGCAACGTCAAGCATGAAATACACCATTCCGAGCCATCACACCCCTTTTCTGTATTGCATTCTGACTGTGGCGAAGCCTCCCACACAACTAATGGTATTTGGGAAACTCCCTCAGGTAAATCTGACATACATAAATGCAAGCTGCCAGAGAGAAAGAGTGAACAAGAGAAAGATAGGAATGAAGTGGAGGAAAGATCACATTAAAAAGAGGCAGTGCTGTCAGCCTTTCCTGTGGGAATCAGAAAGAAAAGAAATATAGCGAGCTTTAGGTTTTACTCCACAAGCAGACTGATTCTCACCAAAGCCAGCAATGGTTGCTAGGTTTCCTGATAGCTTCATCAGGATCTTTTCATTATAGCCCCCTCACATCTATAAGTACCCACCTATCTCCCTCTCTTCTCCCTCTCATGTGCTCTCTCTCATTCTATCTCACTATATCTCTTTCCTCCCCAGTCCTTGGCCTGCTCCATTCCCCCAGCAAGGCATGCAGGCAGTTGTACCTGTGCCTGGGAGGCTTTGTAAAAGATGACTAGGCTACAGCAGCAGCACAACAACAACAACAGCAAGCGCTCCATCTGTGGACTGCATGTTCTCTCTGTCCAATTTTCCCCTCCATACTTATCTCTGTCCCACTGTTCAATGTTCAATTTTCCTTTTTCCTCACTCTTTCTGTGCAGAGGGCACGGGGTTGTTGCTGCCTTGAACATGCGTTGATGTATATGTGTGAATCTGTAGCTGTGCCCCCTGTGCCACGCATCCGTGTGTGTGTGTGTGTGTGTGTTAGTCCGCATACATGTGTGTTGTTGTGAGTCTGTGAGTGTTGGGGGGGTTGATTCATGCGTGCGATGAGTTAGAACAAAGATCCCCTCTAGCACTGATAAACACACACACACACACACACACACACACACACACACACACACACACACACACACACACACACACACACACACTACCTCAACTCTGGTGGAGTCCCATCTTGTGGCTTATCGAGCCAGGCTGGCCCTGTTGTCGAGGTGGGCAAACTTTTGGGGGCAAAGCTCCTGATATTCATCAAAATTAAAAAGTAGAAAATGAAGCGAACAAACTGTGGCATACAGTATAATCCAATAGCGCCTCATAGAAAACTAATGAGAGAATCCAGTGGAGCATGGCTGACCTGAGGTCTAGCGCCGAGGGAGCGGAGATGTCTCGGTCCAGGTTTCTTCGTGCTGAGGGCTCTGTCACAGTGCCGCTCAGACTAGGCGCACTATACAATGGGTTAGCATAGCTTTTCATTAGGGATGTCAAACAATAGCGCCACAGGCAATCTAGACATCGGTTTTGGATTACAAGATGAATTAAAATGTATTGTTTTGCATCTCACATATTATACAGCATGAATGAGGGCTCTGTACTCTGTCATTACCTCTTTACTATTTGCAGTATCACTACAAGTGATTATTTAAGCCACAAGAGGGAGCTGCAGTGCAGACTAGCTTGTACTCACTCCACTATTCAGAGTAAGGGCCAACATCTTGACATGGCCTAGATAAATATTCTGGTCTTTGTTCTGTGACCATGGTACAATGACTGTCATTAAGGACTTTGGTTAATGTCAAATACAATATCATTGTCACTGTATGTTTAGACATGGGAGGTCCAATACCACCCGTATCATAACTAAATGGCAAATCATGGTATGAACCAGGTCCCCAGAGTAGTAATATCACACTTAATCATAGCTTTGACTGATTCGTGGAGACTGGGCACTGAGTTCTTATCAGTTCTGGATGTTATTTCTTCAAATAGTTTGATAAAACGCTGATTAAATGATAATTATGCAACAACAAATATCATTATGACTGTTAAATAGAATTAAGAGAATGACATTAACTTTCAACAGTGTTTTTGTTCTCTTAGAAAAAGCACAGAGAAACAGCAGATTCGTAGTCATCAATCAAGTGAAATTTGTATGGGTGCTACTCAAGTGTAGATGGTGAAATGGTGAAAATATTCTAAATAAACTGAATGGGAATGAGCCAGTGAAGGGAAAGACTAAGACTAATGGTGATTCAGTGTAACAGATTTAGTGAGGGCATGGAAGGATGGGTGGACAGACAGAGAGATAGCCATAGAGATAGTCAGAAAGACTGATTGATTGGTTGATTGATTGATTTAAAATGGGTCTCACCTAAATCTTGGAGTGCCAGGTGAAGAGGGCTGCAAGGTCTGACTTGGCCGTCCTGTTTGACATCTGGCTGTGGACTCAGATACCTAGTCAGATTCAATGAGAGATGAATGATACTGGCCTGGCACACTTCACATTGGAAAAACCAAGCTAGCACCGGTACTGATGACAGTTATTTTAATCACTGAAAGATCGTGTGGTAATATCCTACTTATAGCCAGAAGGAATAAAAGTCCTCAGGTATTTTGAGGCCTCTAGCTCTGTCATACCTCTTGCTCAATGTATAATCAATTACATGTGCGCTGTTTCCCAGCAACAGGACAATGGAAAGCATATAATGGATAATAATGGATGCATATAAACTCATTGGACACTGGCAATAAAAAAGGCCTGCTTCCTGCTTGGGTAAGTAAGAATAAAACTGCAGACGAAAGGCCTGTCTGTCAGACTTCCTGATTTTTTCATTTGTCATTTGGAAATAAATATCCCCGAATGTTGCTCAGATGTGAGAGGGATGAATTTCTCCATTCATAAGATCAAAACCTAAGTCTGAAGTCTGCTGGTCAGATGTTGCTGCTTAACGTCTTCTTCGCGGTTGGCTCTGAAATGTGCACTCCAGCTGATCAAGGCCGTTATCTATGTGTGTGAGTGAGTGTGTTCACAGATTACACTTCACTGTAAGTCGGTGTCATTGGCGACTTGGGAAGGTTTTGACTCAATTTCCCCTGAAATCTTTCGAAAGCCTGCCAGGAAATGTTGCCTTTGTCCTTACAACACTTCCGAAGTGTTTTAGCACAAACACTATATGAATGCTGCAAGGATATTATGCAGGACTGAAATAGACAATGACTCACTTCTTATTCCCCACTGTGTCATGGGGGAAACTCATGAACATGTTGTCCTTGTTAAGACCCTAACTGCTGAGAATATGTGCTGATGGTGTTGTTGTCTCAGTTCTAAGCTGCTCTCCAGGCCCTTGTTTGGGTCAGATGGATTTCTGTGAAATGTGTTTCCATGTATCTGCCTCCTACACCAGGGCCCATTCAAAATGATGTTGGACAGTGAGGCTGCAAGGGTCACGCTGGTGCCATAAAAAGAGATCCATGCATATCAACTTAGACACACGCGTGTCCCTAGAGGCCCATATTCAGAAAATGCAAAAATGCGTAATAACACATTCATAAATGTAGAGACCAAAATGAGAACACAGATTCCATCCCACGATAAATCTCTTGACATGCTATCCAGGCCATCACTTTATGCTCACAACAGCTTTATGTGGTGTTGTTACACAGATGACTAGGAAACGGTCAGGTCAGTCACCTGCAGACTGGAAGCCTCCTGATTCCACCACTCCTGGAAGTCCTTCTGGAGCTTGACCTTTGCCCTCTCCAACAACAGCTGCAGGTGCTCAATCTCTGTCCTCAACGCCTTCAGACAGCCAAAGGTGCTCTTGTAACTGACAGGGAGATATTAGCAGCACCAAATTCATTCTTCATCCATGTCCCACAGCATCTGCTGTGCCCAATCAATCTGGGGAGGGCCTTGGGATGGACTATGAAAATACTTGTAATAGTAACACATTCAAATACCCCCATCCAGCGTATCACACTCACATCTTTTTCTCTTTCTCAATTTGTTTGCGCAGGTTTTCTTCAACTGGGTCAACCTCCTCCTCTACGTCGGTAAAATTCCCCATTACACCTAATGTAGAATAGGACAGAAATTGCCCAGGTTTTCAAGACACAAATAAAGTAATTTGCTTTGAAAGAAGGTCATCCTAAAATAAAAACAAGAAATCCAGCGGCTAGTGTGTACGCCTGTGCATTGTGTGCGTGTCTGCGCATTTCCTGCGAAGACAACTATTTTAATGCTGGCCCTGGATAATAGAAGCCAGGCTGTTGTGAAGTGTTCTCTGATGCGGGACTCAAAATAACAAGACATGCCTTTGGCGTCTGAACTGAGATGTTTGTGTACTTACAACCAGATTTCCCCATCAAAGTCACTGATCAAAACAGTCAGAAGGGATTAACTAAAGCAGTCCGAAAGTCGTGCCCGCCCGGTCTTTGGTCACTCTGTTTTTCAGACATTGAGGCCTACTGTAAAGGCTTTGAAGTGGGCGCTACTGCACATACAACAGCACCCTCGTTGTGTTCAGAGTTTTCCATTCCCTTCAATTGTATTGAGCTGAATATCAAACTCATGATAAAAAGACTCCATTTTCAATTGTGACAGTTTTGCACATTCATTAAACCAATGCTTGAGTATCCAGCATTCTGAATTTGAAATTGATTAGAGGGAAAATCTGGATCCACAGTTATTTCAAGCTCCACATCAAAGAGGCACGATTGGGCTACATGGTATTTTTTGTAAATATGACAGAATTAATTCTTTAAAGAGTCCTATCACATGGCGGCATGAGCAGATGGATGGACGCATAGCAGAATTTTGCTCTGGAGAAATGTATGCACTGCTTGAACTTACCAAGAGCTGCTCTCTGCAGCCTACGCATCTCCAACTGCTTCTTCACCTCATCTGAGGGGGACAGAGCGGAGGGAGAGATTTTCAGGAAGTTACATACAATTACCTTCTTTCATTAAGCATTAGCCATGATTCTTAACATTTTCCCGCAGGAGCCATTCTTATGTCCCAGATAGGTGATTGGTGAAGCAGCAGCGCCATGAGTCCACTCATAAATGACAACTATTGTGTGCAGAAACTAAACAGCTTTAATTATCTTGGCTTAGAAAGGATTTAAGTGAGTCATTTTCCTATTAGCAGCCATGACATGTATTTCACTGTTGTTGAACGGCAGAGAGATGAAAGGCTAACTGCACTGTCTGACTTTGGTCAAGATAGCTGCGTCTCCAATACCAGGCATTGCTTTGATCTCAGTTCACAAGGGAACATCACACACAGCTATTACGTCTACAGTGTCTTTACGCAAACAAATTGTTTATACTTGGCCTCAACACAATCCAGGTTCTCGCAGGGATGAACTTGTGACTAAGTTCACTGCAGAGGATTGATTTTAAGGCAGGATATGCTGCCGGTTTAAACACTTTGACAGTCTTCATAAAGAAAGTCTTTGCGGCTCCAGTGATGACCCAGGAAGGAACACGAGGGAGGCATTTTGGATACACTCGAGTTTGGGCCGTCACCTCTCTTGTGGCAGCAATACAGGGTTAACACATGGCTAAGTCATTTGTGTCTGCTCTTCTATTTTCTGTCTCCGCTGCCTTCATATAATCTCAGTAATTAATTCCAAAGACCATGAATTTGTGATGCAATGTAAATGAACTAAAACATATATTGAAATCAGAATAATCAGGATAATTATGAGGAAGATGAAAGATAAAAGAGACAGTATCTTCTGTGGTGAGGTATCACGACAATCCCTGAGATCTCATACTCGTGTAGAACGTCCTGTACTGTAGCTGTTTCTGTAATATGATCTTGTCGCCAATCTAAAAGCCTGTGCCCGAGGTCCAAAAATGAGAAATCCAGATGGAGTACTGCTTCATGACAAGGGGGCGGGGGTGGGGGGTATATTTTTTATGCAACACCTCTCATGGCACCATCAAATAGTTGGGTTTGAATTATTGCTTGGTCAAAGATAAGATGGAGACATGGAGTCCACATATTAGATTAACATGTTGCTGTGAATGACTCATGCACGGTAGTCTTCACAGCATAAGCAGCCAAAAGTGTCTGGCATGGTGGCATAGACAGGAAACCACCCTTCTGGTGGAACTGGAAGACCTGGGTTCAAGTTCCCTCATTTTCTCGTTTTATCCATTTCCTTTATTGGAAGTCAATAATAATAATAATAGAAAGCTGATGCTTGCTGACATGGGAAAATGAAGTGTCCTTGAGAAAGACACTGAACCTATACCAGAAATCCTACCAGGGATCAATGAAGCATCACACTATTATTATTATTGACTTTCAATAAAGGAAATGGATAAAAACCTGTTCACATCCTGCCTGTACCAGTTCATCCTTCAGGACTCTTTACAAAGGCTGAGTATCAAGAGTAGAGCACTATTAAAGTTCATTGTAGACAGTGCTGATATGGATGGATGATGTGAAATGTTACAAACGACACACTGGGATATACATAATCTAAATGTTTTGCCAGTGGAGTATGAGCAGAGGTTTAGAGACTCACAATGCCTACTCTTTTGATGCTAAGTGAAGAGTTAGGGTAGCTCAGCATCTGAATGAGCTGAGACTCCCTGTGGCTTGACATTGTGGCAACATGGTCTTCCCAAGTCTTCTCCAATAGACGACATGTTTATCCATTTCAAAGTGCACCCAAGAGACACCCTTCCTGACCCCACCTGATCCACACCGACTTGTGTCTGATGTATGGCCACTTCCATTCCTAATAAAACAACAGGATTAAGAAACACTTCAGCAACACCACTGAGTGGTTTGGCCCACAACTGACCTGGCCATGCTGACAGGGTGAGAAAATGCAGGGAACAGGCAAACAGGCAAAAGCCAGATAGAGAAAAACATGGAGCCAAAAGACTACCGATGTGGCCACACCAGCCATGTATTTAACCATTTTGGATTCCCCAAGGTAAAGCAAATACCTATGATGACTATCTGCAGTCTGTAAACTTTGTCACGGTCATGGTACAAAGTATGATGTATGTACAGTAACAGAGCTGTATAGCAATGGAAATACTTGCTGTTGAGCAATTTTCTGCTCGGAAGCTTAGATCTGGCAGGAGGATAAACTGCTTCTGAAAGATAGCTTAAATATCTCATTGATAAGAGTCAAACATCGCCATCAGTTTGGCCAGGACAGCCAGTTAAGGATCCTTTGCCCAAACCGACCCAATTCTGCAACTTAACCAGTATTTCCTGCCTTGACAGACTAGAAACATTCCATAAAAGATCAATTTGCATACGTGTCAAGTAATGGTGGTGTGTGGTGTGCTTACTGCAACAATTCATTACCCTTCAGCCCTCCTGTCCCCCTTCCAGGATAAGGCTGTGGGCTCAACACTACAACCCCTTCCAAACCATGTAGGGTTTCCCCCCACAGTGTTAGGAGACATGCCGTCGTCGTAAAGGACTGGTTTCGAGCTACAAGCCTCAACAAATATTTGGTGATTTCTGTGGCCTGGAGGTTAAATGCGATATGCCGCACCAATGCCACAGAGAGCTCTTGATCCTAGGACCATCCATACATACATACACTCCAGCCTTCCTCAACATCTACAGAAAGTGGTCATACATGGATTTAAGTCTAAGAAGACGTAAATCATTGTTAAGTAAATGTACAAAGTCAGTACATGAAATCCTGGATATAAAATATCAAAGAACACAAATACAAAAATTCCTAAAGAGCATTTCATTTAAATACATTACTATGAAGAAAATTTGTACATATAAAAGGTTAATGCTAAATGGAGTGTGGGACTCTACAGTTTAAACTGTGGTTTTATTGGACAGCTATTGCTGTGTTCGAAGACAGCGTTGTCTGAGACCACAACCTAAGGCAGGGACATTACATAAACCAGTCTAAAGAGCAGTTGACAACATTAGCCCTGCAAATAAATTACAGCGATAGTCATGTAAAACCTAGAGTGGTTTTGAATGTGCACCCAGGCTTTAAGGGTGTTGACTATTACCTATAAAGACTGTAGGGTTATGGAGGTGTTTACAGCTGACCCATACACAGTTTGAAATCCTGGGGCTACACTGATACAATGTTCATTCTCCAGTACTTGGTAATGATATTTATTTTAGGTTCCTACAGTAGATCGACTTTTCTTGTGATCTATCCCAAAATTCTTGGGCCACTGTGGCAGCAGAGGTGCGGAGAGGAGGAGAGGATGATGGTGGGATACCAAAGAGATTACCAGATGCTGCATCTAGGACATTGATGCATAAATCCCCACACATCTGGCAAAGAGATTGAGGGATCCCGCTCATTTTCAACTGCCCTACGCCCCTTAACCTGTAGAAGATGTGCATTACTGATCCCTCTGAATAAATATATACGCTTGCACTTTTTGGACCTAAGGGCTCGGAACGTATGCTCCTCCAGCGGGATTAGATTCCAAAGCCATTTGTGGTGGCCAAGAACAATACTGGCAACCAGGGAAATGTTTAGGCACCGATGTCTCCACGGGCTACCGCCTCTCCCTTTCTCCCCTGCAACTGACCCTCATGCTGGGTACATCCATCAGACAAAGCTACAAAAAAGCTTTTGTCTATATTATGCTAACTCTTTCCATGTTCTACATTAACCATGAGACACAGGTAGTGTAAAATTTCCGAGCAGGGCGTCCAAAATGGCAAGGAAACACACTGAGCATATATTATGGTACAACTTTCCAGCCAGGAGAGGCAACTACCTTCCACTATAAACATCGTCTCTCATCTAGGAAGAATGCAGCTCCATGCCCCTAACATTGTAATGACATGTGACAGCATCAAATGTTCTTTTTTTCCTGGTCTGTTTTCCCTATTTAACAGTTGAATAATTCAGATGCTGAAGTTCTTCGAAATTTCTATATGTTTTGCCCCACAAAAAACATCAAAAACAGTCTGAATTTAGTACACAGCAGTTTTGTTGCAGCAAATCGAATGTGTCCTTGCATATAGTACATCCGTGCAGCGATGATGTACGCAAGAAGACATTTGAAGAGTTAATATTCTAAATGCTGCATAAAAGTCACTCTTGTGTGACACACAGACACCTCTGATGAACAGCTGTGTCAGCACCTCAAAGACACCACAGCCGAATGCTGATACGCTAGAATTCCAAGGGTGCTAAGTGTACACTGGCATATATGAGAGGGTGACAGCTAGAATGCTACCAAACCGCCACGCGGTGATCTGAGGGTAGCAATGATGCCAGGCACTGGTGTGAGGCAAACTTATCCATTTCAATGGCATCTGAAATGAGCCGCAAACACACACAGTCCAGGGAAACTCATAAATGTGGCTTGCAATAGTAAATGCAAACCAGATCAACCCCTAATAATACATGGTCATATTTTGAACTGTGTTGAGATTGTTGGAAACCTCAACCATAGCACAGTGAAATAATTTCTGAGATACGTATTGCCATATCAGTGATGGGGTTTGTCTGTCAATATCCCCTTGAAAGCAACATTGACTTGTAAGATGACCTGTCCTCAATAGCTGTACTACAGACATGAGTACTCATTTAGAACTATGATCAATCATTTTCTAAATTTTCTAAACCAACTGAATAGACTAATGGACTAACCATAGTGTCAAAGCGCTGACACACAGTAGTACATGCATGTGCACATTACGCCAGAGAACCTAAGTCCAAAAGCTGGGGTGGACTCTTTGGAGCCAGGCTTTGCAATCGTTCAACAGTGACTGAAGCTAGGGACTATGCCAGGCCTCATTCTGGCACACTAAGGCTACCTGTTAGGGACATTACCCAGAAGAACACAGGGGTGTGCTTACGGCGCACTCATTAAACAGCCAAAGCCAAGGCCCATAAAAAGCACAGGTCGGAAGAGTAGGTGGGTGGAAATCAGAACCCCTTTTGGTCCTGGAAAAGTTCAGGAATGTGCTGAATGACACTTCTACACTCCAGGGAAACGGGACCCCGACAGAGATCCATTCGTTAAGGTTTTCCAGGCAGGTAGGCCGGTGTCTCTGGAGACTTGGGAAACGTTAATGGAAGGGTAAACAAACATCCTCGGGGGTTTGCACCACAGAATGTTGTTTGCCATTAGGATAATGATGATGACGGTAATGATGACAATGAAATGTAGAATTTTATGTTTTAACAACTCCCAAGTGGTAAAGTACTTTCCGGAATGCCGTTTACACCATGCACTCTGAACCAGCAACCACTGGACGTGTTGCATGTGCATAGTTCACACGCTCTTTCATAGCATAGTTCACTTCCTTTCACAAAAATGTACATCAAGTAAACATTAATGTACTGTGTACGCTCAGATTATTCAGTATATTTTCTTTGAACATAAAGTTCATGTGCTGAGATAGTTAGGGTACAGTAGGGAATGTAACAATACAGCTATTATTGCACTTTTTGCAACAACAATATTCCCAAATGGAAGTAAGAATAACGAGAAAAGAACGCTCGCACAATGAATCCATATGCTGTGGATGCAGCAGCACCAATGCAAGTGTAGTTTATGTTTTTTGTACTGTGAGTACTGACAAGGTGACTTACTGACTCGGTTTGTGGCTTCATTCATTTGCTCTCCAAGCGTTCTGGCCTCAGCTAACCTGCCCCAAAGAATAAATATGTTAATGGAAATTACTGTTTTTATACATCAAATGTGGCAAAAAGTAAAAACCTATGCTCCGTGCAAGAAGCTCTTGTTTTTTTGTTGTTGTTGTTTTACACAGTTATAAAGGATTTAAAATGATGCATTACATAAAATAACATGTTACATATAATGATCAATAAATTATTTTTGAATCTATATTTGTTGGCATGTTACTACTTTTGACCCTCAGACAAAATCAACCCACCATTATGGAACGTAGCAACTCCTGCGAGTGCTATTATTCTCAATGAATATGTTACATCTCAGTAGCCAAGGTACACATCTCAGTGGCCAGGCTCCACCATTTTTACACCTGTAATGACAGCTCCCACCCAAGTAGTGCCGCTGAAAAAGGCTTGGAGAACTAGCGAGTTATGCTATTTCATATTTTCATTTCATGACTTCTTTTTTCATTTGAATGGTAAGGAGCTCATTTTTGCAGTTTGACAAAATGTATTTTTTCTGATGTACAGAACATCTGATGGGGCAGAAATAACCAGGTTTCATGGTGGTGTCTGATGGGGTAGTTGTGTATATAGTCTGTGTGTGTGTGTGTGCTCAAGGGAAAGGACATGGAGAGATAGTACCAGAGGACTCAACCAAGTGAACATCTATATACTATTTACTGTAAATGCACAATCTATAGGGATCCACCACATTAATGTCTAAAACTGTGAATTGGAAATTGAGGAAAACAAATGTAAAGCAGAAATCCAGATCCAGATGGTCCAAATGGCAACAGTATTCAGGGTCTTCCAACCACCCTCCAGCTTTTCTCTGTGATAGTACGAGTGAAGAGGCTTGTATTACAGTAGGTTGGTTTATTTATGGGAAATGTCAAGTAGCAAATTTATCATCTCCATTACCACTTCCCTTAACTGTCCTCTTGGCCACTAACCTCTGTTTGAGTAGAGCCTTGTTGTCCTCAATGGTCAGCCGGTCTTCGTGGTCCCTCCTGAATATCTCAAAGGCTTCTTGCTTTCCCATAGACAGCTGTGGACCTGAGAGGAAAAAGTATCATCACATCAAATGAGACGTATTGTTGTATTCTAATAACAATAGTCTACAATGCAATGCTAACTGGCTAAGGTTCTAAGTCAAATCTACCATAAAAAAGATCCTAATAGGACTAAATCCTTATCATACCAATGAAATAATATAATAATAATAATGTGCCAACTATGAGAAAATGTGGCAGGTCATGCTGTGCAGATCTGTACAGTCTCTAGGAGACCTGAGTTGTGCCATTTTCCCACATCCACAGGTACTAAAGTCCAATCTGGCAGCCAGATGCGAGCTGAAGAGCACCACGATATTATTGACCTCCCACCGATCACTAATTACAAAATCTAAGGACCATTACCCTTCCATTCACAGTTTAGAGAGGACGTAAACAGAAATATAAACAGCCATTCTGAATAGCTCAGCATTTTCTAGGTGGGAGGAAGCCACCCTTCTTTTTGGCAACTTGCCACTAGTAAGGAAACTTGTATTAACATGTTGGATAGACAACATGTTGACTGTTGAGTTGTTTTTACACTTGAAATCAATATACACTTGATATTGTTTAATAGGCCTTTTTTTTTAATCAAAGCTAGTTTCTCAATTCAACTTCAAATACACCAAAAACACTGATTAAAGGGTATAAGCTAACATGTGTCATAGCTTAGGAGAGTCATTACAAGTTGTTTATGTGTTTTTCACCTGTGAACTTCTGATTTAATTGGAAATCCATTTGGTGTTTGCCAGTGATTTAACTTTCTCATTTTACCACAAAAAAAGATGACAGAGGGGGAAAGAGCGGGGCATGATTATGGAGATTGGAAAGCTTGAAGTGTAGCTTAAACATCCAACGCTGAGGTGATAGAGACCTCCAATAGGCAGTGTGCTTGAGGCAACACTTCAGTCCACTATTGTATGGTTAAAGATGGCTTGAGAGGACAAGGAGGTCAATAAGAGGAAGACTATGGCAGCTACATTGACTGACAGTGACATATTGTAGCAGACAATGACATTCCCTGGTGCCTGCATTGACTCAAAAAACTAATATGCTTGCTCTGTGTAATGACAAGTCAAGTATTTATTTCCAAAGGAAACCAAAATTATACCCTGACTTTGAATCATGTTGACAGGCAATTCTTCAGAACTTCTGCATGTAGAATTTCAGCATAATCCATCTTTATTATCACTTTCACCAGATTTCAATCTGTGTTCATCAATCTAGTTGTCCTTATGTACTTCACCTTTTTACTTATCCCGTTTTACTGGGATACATTGATCCTCAGGATGCTAGGTCGCGCAATTTATCAGGTCCCTGCAGTTAAAAGAAGCTACCACAGATGCATCTGCTGATCTATCAATGTTCTTGATTCAAATTGAAAAAGTAAAGTGAGAAGGTAGTAAAACGTACACATACAAAGGTACATACAAAGTAATTGTATATGTTTAATTGTATAGTTTGTTGAGTTCTATATTTCCAACAACCCAATAGTTTCTTCCTGTAAGTAAGGCCTCCTTAATAGACCCTATTTTAGCTACTCTTATTTATTAACAGCATACACACCAGCACTATTTTGCAAGATTCCCTGTCATGGAAAACCAGTAGCTTATCTATGATTTCAAATAAATGATTTCCACTAAATTCCGCCCTTGTTTTTAAGATTTGTGGACTTTGTATGACAAAGCTGATTCTAACTGAAGACATACGCAAGAGGAACAAGTCATGTTAGATTAATTGTCGGACATTTAGGAATTTTGTTTCTTTATTTTTGGAAAGTCCTGATTGAAACCAGGAGGCATCTCACATGCATATGTTGCAACAGCCAACCTCAACAAATCTGTCTGAGGGCTACTTGAGGGAAACGCACCCCATTCAACTCTTGTAAAATGGAACATTCCAGGAATATCTGTCTAAACGTGATATGACATCATAGCATGTTGTACTAACATAATTTGTGGGGTAATGAGATCACATATGGCTTTGGCCAACTTTCCTAATTCTTCTTTTCCGTGCTTCAAGTGCTGACAAACCACAGAGGTTTTACAGAAAAGGAATGTGTCGTGACTATTGTTGCTGTTTCAACAAATTTTAGAAATGAAATACCAGAGAAGTGAAGTATGACTTTACTGTTCCATCAATTTATTATAAGAAGTCGTTGCATTTCCATTGAACATATTCTGACTAATATCATTCCAACACAATAGGCAAGTAAACATCCTCACCCATGAGAAGGGTATGAATTTATCCTACAATCTGAGTGGCCTCCTGCAGCGGACAGTGGCATCTGACTCTCTAAGGTGTCCCAACAGTCTTTGGTTTTAGTGCAGATCACAGAGACCTGTGGTGGGCCTGGAAGAATCATCAACTTCTCATTACTCGCAAGCAGGATTTACAGTAAAAGCTCTACCTCTCCCTGTAATTCTCCAATCTCCTGACAGCCCCTGCAAGCAGACCACAAACCACCACAGACCCTGAAATACAACAGGAACACCTTGCCTGTCCATTAGCCATGTTCATGCACTATAAAACCAATATTAGGAGCATAGGAAGAATATAAAGTTGTACCTTTGAAAAAGACAATAAATTAAGCTAGGGAAAATACACAGGGGACCCATCTTGGAATAGGTGGAATAGTCTAGTCTGCAATGCACAGAAAGACAATTCCATGAAAATCAAAATCAGTCATATTAGGCGGCAGACTACTTCCAGCAGACACGGTGGTCATCAGATACTCAACAAGACCTATTCTGTGGTGGCTAACCTCAGAACCTAGTACGGAAGGACGTATTATGGAAAGAGTAACGCCAATTATATACCATTCATTCTAAACTGGGACACAGAATTAGCATGAATGGTTTCCATGGAAAGGTCACCATCATTACATTCACAGTTAATCTCCAGGGGACAACAGTTATCCTCACTGTAACCATAGAGGCTGTTGGCTAGGAGACCAGAGCCCTCAGATCAAACCTAAATTAAAACATATATAAACATCCAGTGGCCCACTGAGCAAAAGGATAAATGTAGTGCATTTGTTTCGAATTAAAGTAAAGAACAATGATCTAATGTGTATACAGTTTGGTTGTGAGTCTTCAAATCGATCATGGAAAATGGGCAGATGTGAAACTAAGAAATGGAGTGTTTTTAAAAAAAAATATACAGTAGTTTATGCAAATTCAATTGGTCGATTGATGAAACAGCCTCTCGCAAAAAGACTTGGACAGTGTAGTCTCAACTGGTGCTTGGAAAAATCCCTAACATCAGGTGTGCTTTTCAAGACTCCAGTATTTCATGACTGCCTCTTGCACATCTGCAACACTAAACTGTGAAGAAGTTTCTTCTGTGATCTTCTTGCAGCTGCTCAATGTGTTCTTAACAGCGTTTGCTTCCAAAAGTGCAGAGCGCTCCTGGACATCATCAAGCTTTTCCTGCTGGTTAACAGCTGATGTAGTTGGAAATGTGTTCTGCTCACAGCTTTGGTTGCAACATAGCAGAAAGAGACAGACATTTCTCATGAAGTGTGAGAGAAGCGGATAAACATTCCAGAGTGGACATGTCACTGGTAACAAGGAATTTGGGGTTTGATAAAATGGACTTAGCTTGTGCAGTATTTGGGAAATATTTTGCTAGGGGTAGCACCATTTATCCATAGGAAAATACACAATAATATACAGTACCGATATTGTTGGTGAAAAGTACCAGTTTAGACGTTTCAAAGTCAGCGTTTCAGTGTGATGTCATCTGTTTGAATCTATCCCATTCCAGTTCTCCAGGGAAATTCTGAGGTAGCTGAAGCTGATTATCTTGCATTTTTCTCAAGAACCCATGACCTGGCTATGGGTTCCATCATAGTTATTTGGTGTTTGTCACTGTCAAAACATCTAGTGGGAATATGCCATAGCAAAATATCCAAACACATTCCAGAAATGATTCCCTGTGTAGTACCCTCATCTTTACAAACACCCCCTACGGAGACAGCCCAACTCAATTCTGTGGTGCATGCATTCCATTTTACGGTAGCATGTGGGTAAAGACAAGAGACATTCATGTAATAGTGTAAATGCAAGCACAGTGAAATGTGTAATTCACTTAATGTGTCAACGTGTCAGGACGTTACTAAGTGACAAAAGACAGATTTTCTCTACTGGAATTACATGTACAGTAGCTCTGCAATGCAGCCTACTGTTTGTTTTCTCAGCCTGTTGTACAACTTCATATGAATCACATAGGATGCGATAAAAGTGTGAAAAGACCATAATTATTCCTTGGTAGCCAGTGCATATGCTTGCTCATATAAATGTCTGAGGCCTATATAAACAGGATTTGCAGTCTGCATAGAGTCAGCAGCCATCACCCCAATAACACATTCATCCAAGGGCCTGTTATCCACCAGGTCAACAGTTTTCCATTCACAAAGAGTAAGCCACAACACATAAATATCTAGCGTTTAACATGAGAGGGAGCAGCTCTGAAAATGTCATTTGGAGGGGGGCGTTGTTGCCTTTTGAGTGCCTTTGCCAAAGCAACCTTGTGCAGTATTTCTTTACTCTTAAGTGTTATGTTGAAGCCAGGAAGATACTGCAGTAGTTGCAATGACGCGCAATTTTGTGTTTGACAGGAACTTCGTGTTTGATTATGGACTATTTTAAGGTGATTTTCAATGTTGGATTTCAACGTGGATGTTTCCGAGTCCAAAACTCGTTTGAGTGCATCAGTTTAAAGCAGAAACATATGTTATATGCAGACCAACTCATACAGTCTAGGTTATGTTCATTTTTATATGGTTAAAGTTAAAGTATATTTTCCGGTGATGAGGATGGCCAGTTGCTCATGGCCATAAAGCACAGAATGTAACAACCTGTATCTTTCGAAGTTCATATATTTTAGTCCTGTGGGCTCAATGGGGATGAAATTACTTATTGAGTATTTGCATGCAAAGAAGGCTGTAGCATGCAACATCATCTGTATAATAGCAATCACCCTTTCCTCTGCAGCCAGTTGGGCTGAGCTTGAAGAAGAATGTTGTTCTAAATGTTGTGGTGTATGTGATAGGAGGGCAGGTGATGCCTCAATGTCGTGGGTCAACCAAACAGAAATAGAGGTCATGGAAATCAAAGAAAGAAAAAAGTGAGGGCTTTTGGGGAGAGGTGAAAACAAATTCTCTGGTGAGCCATCCCAGATTATCAGGCTTGTTCCATATTAGATCACATACCATTCCGAGAGACTAATGCACATAATTTATCAATGTTTGTATAAACCATTGCTCCACAGCCATCCATCACATTGCTCTTCACTGTCCCTTCTCTAAATGATGGATTCACTCACTAATTTGCGCTGGACTCAGTTCAAACATGTGTTTGTTTTTTAATAGACTCTTCTTTCAGAGACCCTGTTTGCAATTACCCCTTCGCTGGCCTTATTACCGCACTGGGCACCATTACCCAAAAATGTTGAAGAGGATGAGAGGGCTGTGGTTAGCAAAGACAGGAGCGCTGGCTCAGTTTGACGAGTCGCTGGCTCATGCCCCTTACCCGATGGCCATGACCACACTCGTTATGAGGGCTCAGGTTTATCATCACACTTAAGGCTCCACTTAACCAAAATTAAACGAGGAAAGCCAAAAAAATGCTTGCCGCTGGCTAGGGAGGATATCTAAAATCTTGATGGACTTGACATTGGGCAACCCCTCCTTCAAAATCCCATGGCAAGTTGTTGTCTAAAAAAAACTGACAATCCAAGAGAAGTAAGTCTGTGCTACCTATCCCTGGATCTTCACTGGATATCCCTTCCAATAACATCTCAATCTAAACTTTTGCATGGGGCGGTGCCATGTCAAAAAATATGGGGAGATCGTTGGTAGCCTGATCAACTGCAACACTGTGTTGACACTATAAAGTCAAGACAACCTGTGGGAGCAAGCTGCGGGTTACTGGAACTAAGGGAAACAGGTTTCTACTTAATTGGATCACATTGGCAGAGATTTCGGTGCTTTCAGTGCACAGGGAGAAACAATTCAAATAATTTCCAGTTTATTTACGTGAGATATATTACTGTGTTAATAAAAAAAAAAGAAGAATTAAAGCAACAGAGTTTTGAAAGATAAAATGAGCTATTCAGCAATTCAATTTAATTTGACAAGGAGACGCTGCCTCTGGGCGGATCCAGGTTGGCTATCCTAGTCTAGGTCTGAATAGTGTCTTTAGTGTTTACATTACAATATTCTTGGCCCCCAGTCTCTTCCTCATGTTCCACTAAGTATTATGGGCTTTAAACTCATCAGCTCTTCATCAGCGACAAATTACAGGTTTAATATACTTTACTGTCTAATGTTGCTTTGCTGGCACGACTATATTGGAGTGACCTCCAAAAGGAAACTCCTAAATGCATGCAATCCCACTGATGCCATTGTTTAGAAATAGGGCAGCGTAGGGAGTTCTGGGCTGACGGACTCTTCACCGTGCAGTAAAATTCTGAAGTCAGGGATTTGTAATGCATTTAAAAGTGTCTTGAAAGAAAACCTCGACAGGCACATTGAAAATCAGCATGACCACAAGCAAAGAGCTGCCGACATTCCAAGTGAGAAAGATCACCTCTCTGCACTGAGCCTTAGCCCTAATTTATCACCTATTCATTCCCTCTCCCACCTCACATAGACGGAGTGTCCCATTTAATGGAGTTCACATCTGTCAAGCTGTGTAAATTTTATTTGCTTTAATAGTTCATTGTGATCATGGAGGACTGGTTTTATGAGAATGAATTGCTAGCTTAAGCTACAGGGCTATCTGGAAAGCTCTTGAGGACCTTCAGAGCTATGACGTTGCAAGTGGCAGCACCACTATATCACAGTCCAATTTGCTTCCCATTTTGTACGTCTTATGGACTGCATTTCATCCCTACAGCCATCACAGAACAATGGTTGTTTTTAAAAAGGCCAAGAGATAATAATGCTAACACACCTCTTTTCCTGTACGGTGTAGCTGGTCCTCCATGGTCAGCAGAGATGGTATCAGTGCTTCCCTCCGCCGGCATTGAGGAAAACCTCAAGGCACTCTGGGTGGCCAGGCTGTGGCCACTGGTGATGCTAGCCAGCTGAGCAGCAGCATCCTGGGCCCTTTTCTTCTCCTTCTTCAGCATATTAACAAGAATACCTGTGTGGCGCGAGTTAAGGACAGCTTGCCCTTTCCTTTTTGTCTAGACAAACATACTGGACGGAAAAGAGAAGTTTCACTCCATGATATGCATTACAATTAAAAGACACTGTGAACATGAATACCAACAGAGAGACAACTTTTAGGAGATGAGGACAACTAGGCTCTCCTAAATGTTCAAAGCATGCTTACTTTCAATAAACCCTGATGCAGTGAAAAGGCTGTGATAAATAGTGCTAAAATTCTCCTGTAACAGGAAAGAAGAAGGAAGCATCCACAGTGATTTCCTTTGTTGGTTCAAAGCAACAGGACTATGCTGTAGGGTTTTTAATAACAGCAGAGTGCTGACATGTGCTCAGTGTGTGACCTTACAGGCTCAGGAAGATGTCATGGTCTGGGATGAATCAGTGGAGAGAAGAGGAGCCGGCGAGGCTGCAGAGACCCTGCCAAGATTCCAGAAAATCTTCTACCACTGATGAGGTTGTATGTGTGTGTGTGTTTGTCTACTTACGTCCAAGTTCAGATGTGTGTGTGTGTGTGTGACAGAGAGTAACTGAGTGGCCAGAGGAGGAGGGCAGAAAAGCAAGAACGACGCTTAGATCCTGTTCACACTTCTAATGCCACGACATGTTTCACTTCTTCCTACACAACGTCTCTGTGCATTAGGACAATTTACTATAATCGTTTCCTTTGCTCCACACTACACTTCCAGCTCCCAACTACTATTCTGTGTTCAATCAACTGCCTCACACACAAACTGCTTTCAGCTGGACTCACGGGCGCTATTTTTTTAATCATTAACGCACAAGGTACAACAAAGCACTGATGCAAAACCCTATTTGGCACCATCACATTTGATTATCAAATTGATGCCTGGTTGCTATACTTCAGCACAACAACTGAAGGTTGCAGACTGACATGCTTACTGTAGAACAACACACCGCCGTTTCCAGCGCCGGTAAGAAAGGAGAAAACTGTGCTGGCAGAGGCAGACGACTTAGAATATATGAAAACCAGGAGTTTTGAGAACAAAACTGCTGACAGAGGGAAAAATTGGAAGTCTCTGAACTCTTCACTGTATGGAAAAATTGTATAAAGAAAATCCTAATCAAGAAGTCTGCACAGTCGGGCCATTGTTTTAACCATCTCAACAGAAAGCAAGAGACCAAATCAAAAGGCGATGGTAGTCTTCTAAGCAAGTGTGCTTGTGAAAAACAAATGCAACCTTGTACTGAGTTTATGTTTTAACCATTGTTATAGTGTAGTATATAACTTATATGAATAAAGCCGTACAGTATCATAAAATATTAACTCAGGGGCAAGCATTTTACCTTACGTATGGAAAACAGCTCATGCCCTATCTGCCTGTTGTTCCACTTAAAAGCAGAGTGTGTTTGATGTCCTAATGACAGCCAGTACTTTACAGTCAACACATTACGTCTGTTCCTTTAAACCCGTTCCTCTCATGAGATTAGAAGACATCTAGTTGTGGCCAGACTGAAATTATGCTGGTCAGCAGATAATTTAGGTTGTTCAATCAAACAAAGTCAAAAAGTCAGTATTTTAAATGATAAATGGAGATATTTTTTGAGGGAGCCAGAGAACTTAATTCATCTTTCTGCCAGTGGATACAAAGGGGAAGTCAGTGGGAACAATAACACGGAGGAACTAACAGTCTCCAATTACGGTTTCCAATGAAACCAACCATACATTCTTTTCAAAACTGCCAAAATCTCAAACCAACACAATTCTAAATGACCGATACAAGCCAAGTCTCGCAGAACAATATCACTGTTTCTGTGTGTCATTGTTTCATAGAAATTATTACCTCAGACCGTTGTTAAGCAGGTTTTTCCATTATTGAGATATCGGATAGCCATTTAATGCTTATTGAATAGACTTCTAGTGTGTGATGAAAAATTCCCTTGGAGGTTGCACATTGGATCTGTGCGCTGGTACACATGCCATGTGCTCAAAATGTTGCGGTCTCAAGCTCAGCTCATGACGTGCGTTAAATCTCTCTCGCTCATCTTTCTTGTCGCTCTCCATTATACTGTCCAATAAAGGAGCGATCCCAGAGAATAAAGAAAATGCCTTAAAAATTACCACATTTGGCCCAAGTGCTACGCTTAACTCAGTGGTGCCACAAATTGCTCCATTGCACCATATACAACATATGCTATACAATACAAGCTCTAAGGAAGAGCTTTTTCTTCCTCCTCTTCAGTACTGAAACTGCATTAAATGGGTATCATGTATCTAGACAATGGAAAAAACGTGTCAACTAACCCTTGGTATTTCATTTTTTTCAGCAGTTTCCAGCACCCTACTCTCACACACTTCACTGTTACACTCATTCACACCAGGGAGCCCAGTGCCACCACAGTCTGCTGTTGGCCTCTGAGCAGCTCCACTGAAGCACTGAAGGTTGAAGTGCATTGCTCAAGGGAACCTCAGCAGTAGGTGTTGAAGGAGGGAGAGGATTACTCACTCACCTTCCACCTAGCCTAACCTTTAGGCTACCTTTTTATTTAAAAAAAAATATTATTATGTATTAACTCCTATGGAGGTGAGAATGACGAAGACCTACATGTTACAAATGATGACATTTTCCATTGGCAAATAAAAACTTCATAGGTTCAGACAAAACACAGACAACCAATTTGCGCAGTGGCAATAAAAGCGTTCATGCTGTTTAGAAAGGTTTACGATGCCTTTTGAAAGATGCACAATACAAATAATCCCCTTGAGAACTTTTAAAATTTGAATTCTGTGATACACCCGGAGTTGACACTAGTTACTGCCACCCGGTTGGAATAAAAGACAATGCTGAGAAATCTGGACAGTGTCATCTCCTACAATCCTCAACACTGATGAGCTCCATGAGGAACCGCTTGTCAACATACTCACATCAAACAGACCCTGACAAGCCCAGAGACCTGTAATCAGCGATCCTCTGGCCAGCATTAGCGGTGGGCTTTACAGAGGTGATTACAGGACACCTCAAATGTTACCAAAATAGATGACAGAAATCCATTAGCAGGGCTACTGAATGGAAACTGAAGTGGTTGATTATACTAAAAGAACTGTTTTTTGAAATGCTTTAAAAATTTGTATGCCCTATAATGTTTCAAAAGAAAAAAAACTATATTTCCCCACAATTGGTTTGTATGCAGAGCCGACCAGAGTTAAGGGTCCGTTTCTTAGACAATGAGCAGAGCAGGGTTGCTTTCTTGAAGGCAATGCTACTCCCACCGAGAGGCCTGGAACACATTCACACTAAAAGGCAGCCATTGTCCAAAAAACACAGCAGTAGGTGGTGAGTGGGCTTACAACCAAAGGAAACGTTCACTATCATTCACTTAGCCCCACTTCACTTCAATCCTTTGCAATGTGCACACACAAACACACACACATATACATCTAATCTTGCCACACACACACTGATCAAAACAACCACCTATTGTTTTTTTCCAGCTTCAGTGAAAAGGCAAATGGCGAAAACATGTACTCAGTATGGTGGGTCATAAGCACCCTTATTCTGCCACTTCACTTCACACTTCACAACATATTCCATCTATGAAGTGATCAGTTGAGACATATAAGAGCTTCAATCAACTTGTTTGTTTCGACACAATTTCATTCAATCAGTGCTAGTTTGCATAGAGACAAAAAACAATTTCCTGCTGGCAACAAAAACTCAACATCTTGACAGCGAGTTACACAACTGTGCACAAAGTGCACAAAAAAGATTAAGTGTCAGATAATTAGCAAATGTGTATCCAATCAATTTGGACTTTTTTTGGCTTTTATTGCTGCAGCAGACATTTCTATATTCACGTTCTGCCCAAACAGGTCCAGTAATGATGATTACACATCGAGTTTATCCAGTGCCTGTTTTATCACAAAGACGTAGGGTGGGAACACAAGTGCAGCTTTCACACGGTGAGGTTGGAAAGAAGTTAAAAGGCATGTATGTGTGGGAACGCCAGGGGAGAATTCCTTTTCTGAAAGTGATGGAAGATCCCAAGCATTGTGTGAGAATATAGTTTGAGAGCCGATAAGATGCCCTGATACGTGTTTGTGCATGTGTGTGTGTATTTGAAAAGCCAAACATGTGTCTTTATGGATACCGTCATTCATACCAGGAGGTTATGAATGTTGAATAACACAGAAATATAATGCTTTAAGGTTGTAGAGAGGTTGACAAAGAGCTGAAGAGATCACAAGTCAAGAGCTTTATAAGATGAATAATATAATATAGTTTTTTCAAACTGAAGCCTGCAACCCTCCTAAATTGCGTACAGATTTTGACCAAGACCAAGACATTTTAAGGTAATGAATGCAATCCTCAGCCTCTCAGATAGTCAGAGTTTACAATCACCGTAATCTCTGTCAGGAGAAAATTAAGATTTCGTCACAGCTACTGTGCTTTTTGTTGGTTAAGAGGAGGAGCAAGATTCAGATAAAAAGTCCATTTGCTTTGAGTGGCGTATGCACATTCTAAATTGTGCACAGGTACATCTGGCCAATGGGAAAAAAATCATTTCAATGGAATTTGTCACCTCTGAAAGAACAGGTGCAATTTAGACATTTCCTGTGAGCATTGATCAGCCGCATACCCTGGTATGCCTGTAATGAGATGGCAACCAACATACCAACTCAAGCAAATCATTCACGCAATTCAGAATTCAAAACTGAGCCCTGGCTTACAAACAAAAAAGAGAAATGACTTGCCTCTAAGGAGGCATTTTGTGGCTCACCAAAATGGGGTGCATGCCATGTGATAGGACGTTGTAGGTTCCCATTCAGCTCATGACCTGTATGGCTTGCTATTCCCATTCTCTCCCAATAGAATGAAGGAGAAAGGCTGAAAAACAACCTTAAAAAATAAGATGAATACACATCTCTAGCACAGTACATAAACCCACATAGTTTTAGTCTCCTGAGGGAATATTCTGAGTGAAGACTGTGGGGCCTTTGAGTCATGGCAATAAATTTCGGGGCATTATTTTCACCAGAGGGAATCAGGAGCAATAATGCCTTTATGTTAGAGTTCATAGCAAAACAATTGCCAGGGCTGTTAAGGGAATCCAGGAGATCTCTGCCAATACTGTAAACACACTGTCACACATTACTTGTGCGGCTTATCAATCTGGCAATTATGACTCGGTATTAGCCAAATCTCTTTCTTGGATACAATCAACAGCACGCGTGAGCCAAGAGAAAATAAAACTGGACAACCTGCTGGTTGTTAATACCCCCATTCATCTTTTCTACCTGAAATTTGAGTTATTCCGCTGTATATTCCTGGATCACCGCCATCACACATCTCACGATATTTACACCTACGTTCCATTCTGAATCGTTAAATAAAATAAATGAATGGCTTACTACTGTCCAGCTGCTTTATGGTGAGTCTCCAAACATCTAGCATGAGTTCAGTTTGGAGTTGGATGTGCAGTAAAATAATATTGCTTTGGTGGGTTTCAATAACTCAACTTCTATCATGTTTAAATCGTTGCAACATACAGCGTAAAGCCTAACTCTCCTCAGCATTACACAGTTACATACTGCAGCAAAGGTTCTCAACACATGCTGAAAAGTTATATGGCATTTTGTGGATACTTTTTCTGCAGAGCACCCTACAGCAACATGAATCCATATTTTTAGTACGGGTGGTCCCAGTGGGAATCAAAGCCCTAATCGTGGCAGTATTAGTGCCATGTTCTACCCATTCATATGTGATATTTATATAAAGAATATCAATACCAAACAAAAATATGAGATCACTAATTTAACTTTTAAAGCTCCACCAGGCAACTTCAGATGTTGGCAACCAAAACTCCAAAATCATGTAACTAGCGCCACTGCACACAGCGTGTTCACGTTTACCAACCCGGGGAATCTGTGAAGCTTTGTACCAAAGGATACCAAACAGACAAGAATGGCAAAAGATCTAACGCTGGTGAGTCCAGATTTCTCTGGATGAAGCGCTCGCCCACTGCTGTTTAGGAGACAGTTTGTAATTGGCTCTTAAATTTTGATTTGCTATTTCCTGTGGGTTGAAGCGTCCAGACCTGACACCAGAATTTCATTCGGGCGTATATGGGATCTCCATTAGGGGGCGTGGGGCACTATTCTCTACTGCAGCCCCATTTTGTGATTTACGCTGATAAAACAGGTGTAAGGTAATCTGGGCGCTGACAGGCACTGCCTTCTATTTGCTTTATGTGACATTTACAAATGAGAAGCCATGGATTCTCATTTCATGCCAACATGCGCTGTAGCAACTGAAAACGCTACTGAGAGCCACATCCTACGCTGAGCATCCACCATTGTTTGTTAGTTCTCCCTGTTGCTCTATCATCATGTTCCACGTTAGCGGTGGATGTGTCATCACTCCGGGAGGGACCAGCTAACCATTACCAGGTGGCCCCGCTGGAGTCGACCCTGCAGCGGGTGAGGGGTACACCCCAGAATCCACGGTGGCTTTGTTCCACAGGGAAACTCTCCCACAATTAACCCTGTGGAGACTCAGCATCAGTCTGGCGACGCTAGACCTGTGGCCCAGGAACCGATGCCTCCCAGCAACAGTTTCAGCGGGGCAGAGTTGAGGGGGTGGAAAACAGCGGTTATATAGACATGGAAAGGATGGCGATTAGTGAGCGGATGCAAGCTTTAGTCGTAGCGATAGTCTGGATCTAGGCAGTTATTAGGTGATGTCATTGCAACAAGGTTGGTCTACACACACTAGAAGAAGATCATTGCATCCCACAGAAAGACCACCCTTAGTGAAGTATGGACAGTTTCACTATGAAAGTAAGTAATAATAATATGTACTGTAAAGCATGTGTACCATGGGCCTTCTGATATTCAGAAAATGTGTGCTTTTAAACATATAATCTGCCTCATACAATAACAATTTTGGCGATAACATCTGTATGAAAATCTACAGCGAAGAAGAGAGGATTTCACATTCCATGTACTTGCTCCAAGACATACTATGGTGAAATATCTTCATGAAAATATTCTATTTATTTTGGAGAGGGGAGGTTTTTTTGTGGCTAAATAATCAAGCAGACATCTCCATTTTCCGACTAATGTGCAGTGATCTAATGACAAGCCGCAGAGAGGGAGGGATGAGGGGAAGAATCCTCCCAAAAAGCCATTAGAAATATCATCTTTAAACACAAATACTATAATTATGATTAATAGTAATTATGATTAACTGCAGTCATTAGATGAAGATATATATGAACTTGCACATTGAAACAACATTTTGTGTGTATTTTGGACCGGTGATGAATTCAACCCTACTTAAATTTCATAGTTCTCGTGTTTGTAGAAATACTGCAATCCATCCGTGCAATAACACTGGCAGATTTACTTTAGGGTAAATATCTTTCTAGTAATAAAGGTAAACTGTTCCGCTATCAACAGTAAGTGTGATTGAATTGTTTGGATAGACATAGAAACTATAAAATTTGGATTTCAGCTGAAACCTAACAGATACTCAAGTAATAAGCATGCTATATATTATAGCAGTTAGCCTTGTTCACTATACCGGATTCTGTTCCAAACAAAACCAGTATGACCAATACTTCAACCACAGCGGCAGAAAGTGATTGAGAAAGAACAGTCTAAACTAATTGGTCTGTCACAACGCAGCCTCAGCCTCAAAGGATACTGATCTCGTTATCACGCTGCGTTAACATCTCTCTTAGTTTGGTCAGATCTGCTGGGTTGGGGCCGTCTTGGGCTTCTGCTTCCCTCAACGCTGCTGCTGCTGCTGCTGCTGGCGACACCCGTCCCTCACCTCGCCCATTCCCACCAGCTAGCCTGTCCTGGATCATCACCTGTTCCGTGAAACACAGAAAGATCTCCGAGTTTTCAAGTTAGTAAAGTGAACGGCCTCGCTTTCCATTTTTTTTGTAGGTAAACAGATTCTTTCTTTTCAAACAAGGTCAAACCAAGTCCATTCATTCATTTTCCATACATATTCAGGATCTATGACTTTTCCATGTTTTTCCATAACTAAGTCAAAGTCCCATGACCTAAAAATGTTATTCCTTCCTGTTTTGTTCATGTTGTTTTTCAGCTCATAAATACTCTGAAGTGGTAAACAATCTGGTTTCCGTTACAGTTGGGTTTGCTGTGGTTATTGGCAAGTGGTCCTGTGGGCGAGAGGTGTGTGCCTTCTGGCAAAACAAGGTGAAGTAGAGAGAGAAAGTCACTAAGACCTGAAAGTCCTGGAAAGTCTTGGGGAAGTACATGGAAACAAACACAGGAGAAGATATTGGGATCTGGGCTGAGACGTCCTTGGTTTGCAATACATTCTTCCATTTCTGACATTATGTCTGCTTAAAATCAACTGAGTAGGAGCACTGCAGTGGATGGTGCTAAAATCAATCTGTTCACACATCAAATTTTTTTAATCCATAATCAATCAATGTTGAAAAGGCTACAGACGGAGATCCACATCAGCATTGGAACGCCGCCTCAAAAACGAAGACAGAGACAGAGAGTTGTGTATGGAGGAAGGAGCCAGCGAGGGATGAGAACAAAAGAGAGAATGAAATAAAATTTAAACCAGATCCAAATTCCTCCAGAATCACCGGAGTGTGACTGGGGTGATGCACAGAGGAATGTAAACTGAAGACGAGATGGAGTTTGGGGATCATAACAAACTGGGGGAGAGATAAACAGACACTCAAGCGGGATCTGGAACTGCTTCTGGTGGCTGCTCCAACTCCAACCAAACAAGAGGCCGGGAACTCTCTGTGTGAGCGCTATGGTGTTTTCCCTGTGTTCGCTTAGCAGTAGTGGGCCGCTAGCCACTGCTGGAGAAATGTGGAATTTAAAAAAAAGATTGAGAATTTTTAAATTCATAATCGATCAGCCAGCACCCAACCACCACTACTACAAAACATACAAGGGAAACGAAATTAACACCCAATCCAAGTGGGAAAATTTGGAGCCCACTTTAATCAAATTATCTCCCAAATAATACACACTCAATACACAATTTTGTCTAAACTCTGCGTGTTTTATAATGGTGGATGGGTACACCAAAAACTGTATTCTAGCCATGGTAAGAATTGTTGAGACGTTCAGATTTAAGCACACGCAGTGTCAACATTTGACACCTCGCAACTTATTGACTGACAAAAAAAGACTGGTAAACACTGAGTGTCTAGACTCAACTCAGGCTGTGGGAAAATCAACAGCCTTAATGGGTAATGTTGGATCTTAAAAAGTTTTCATTCTCTCAAGCCACACACTTCAAAATGCACCTTTGAAAATCAATGAAACTCATTCAGAACTAGGGTTGAGCATAAGATCTCCAGGGAGGTTAAAGTTAGGTTTAAGGACAGGTTTGGCTTAATCATCAAATTTTAAGGTGAATATTACAATGAATTTTGGCTGTGGAGCTTGGCCAGAAAGTCACCAGCTACCAACAACCATCATGAAAGAATGGAGGGAATTGAGGCTGATTCAAAATTAGTGCACCTCCCTGCAGAAGTCAGAAGGGGGAGCCATTTAAAAGAAGTGAGTGGTCAGCTGGCCACTGATGAGGGAAATGAGCAGATGAGACCGGCTCAGTGACACCATGCTGGCCATATATGATACATAGAAAAATAGAAAACCTACAGTGTCTTCTCCACCGTCAAGCTAGTATGATGGTATGGCAAATGGATCTTGTCAATAATACATGATTGATAGTGGAGGGAAAAACACAGAAGAACAGACAGACAGACAAACAGACAGACAGACAGACAGACAGACAGACTACAGTACCTTCAGCAGAGAGAAACAGTAATGGATTTTTCTCATGTCCGGTCCCAACGACAGTGTCACCTCAGGATCAGGGTCATCCAGGAAGGCCTTGACTAGCTCCTCTAACCTGAACATGCATGCATGTACACGCAGGCACGCACGCACGCACGCATGCACACACACACACAAGCACACACGCACACACACACACAGTAGAGTTTGTAATAACCTACCAAAGCTAAACCAAGGCCACATTCCATGTTGTAATCCCTCTCCATCACACTCAGCAGAGGCTCAACAGGCACTCAAACAGTTAAGATCTATATTTGAGAAGAACTTCTAATGTTTAAAATTTGGGTCCCGTCAAAGAAAACTATTTACTTAAACGCGTGTTCCAGCTCCACTGGGCCGGCCTGTTGATAAACTATCACTAGATGATAGTCCAAACATTGGTTCTTCAAGCTCTGGAAGCGGCCACTGGAAAAGACCAGGGGGCAACCATCCAGACGGATCCAATGTAGGCACGACGACGTGCGGTCCTCATTTTCCGCTGTAACATCGACAGCAAAGAAACACGCTACGTTTACACGAGGAAGGACTTAAAACAAACGTGGCGGTCTTATTTCAGGGCCCTGCAAGTCATCAGGGCTCTTTTGATACTTAGCTAGATTTTGGAGAATGCCCTTCAATGCCATGTACAATATTTAGGGAGAGAACCATCATCTTTCAAATGCCAGGATTCAATAGTTTTCAAATAGTTTTCCAAGGCGTGAGATGATTTAGCGTAGCAAATGAACAAGCTGAAAAAAAATCCCTTTAAGCTTGACTTTAGCTTGTATGGGAAAGGATTGATGCAGAATCCTGAGAGGTGTTTAGGGTAGCAGGACAAATAGCTTGAGAAGAACAGACTGCTAGAAAGACAAAATCTGTATGACTGAAGATATATGTGCCTTTGGAAATGTGACAACAAATAAACCAATGAAAATGTTCACATGCACCATCATTTGGCACTGGGGATGAGTCAAGGCATAAACCGGAGAGGAAACGGCGCAAGAAAAGTCAGCATGTCAGTGAATGTGGTCACAACAGATATCATTAAAGTCCCCCTGCGTGAGTTTAACCACAAACAGGGGGAAACCATGGATAATCAACCGAATAGAGGGGAAATAATAAAAAGCCGGACCGAGGGGGCCAGGGAGTGGTAAATACATCAGCACTGGTGGGGAGATGTGCCAAGTCCTAGATGGAACCTCTGGCCTGAACTCTGGCCTTGACTGACTGGGTCCCCTCTGCCATTTGAGTGCAACAGCAGAAATAAAGCAGTCCTGGCTGAAGTGGAGCCCTGGGAAACACCATTAGATCTGGTTAGGCTTCAGTGAATGAGGCTTCAACTCAGCAACGATGCATAGCCAACAGCACGAGCTATGTAGGCGCTTTCGGCAAACCCTCCCCCCGAAATAGCCATAAATCATAAAACATATTTGCTCATGGTCTCAAGCATTACGAAAACAAATTAGTGTCCCAAAAAAAGACAGTCTGCTCTCCTCTCTGGGTCTGAAGCGTGCTGTAAACATCTTGGAAGGTTGACAGGGGCCAGCGCAGCACTATTCTCGTCCTCACTGTCCCGAGACGACTGGCTCACCGAGGTCTCCTGCTGCTCACATCATTACACATAGACATACACAAAACCAACGATCCCATCGCCAAAAGGCCTGCTGTGAACTCCTCCGCAACATTCTAAACTAAACTCAGAACTTTCAGTGACTTTATCCACTTGCCTCGCCTGTCACTGTTAAGTCTGGAGATAGCATCACAAGCCATAACATCTACTTTTAAGCTATGTCGAGAAGAGGACGCTCATTTTGATTCAACAACAGCATACTTGAAATAGAGTGAATAGACAACAGAGTGAATGAATGACTGGGATGGAAAGATGAGGAATCAAAGCGTGGGAGGCGACATACTTTTGGATCTCCTCCTCAGTTAGCTGGTCGTCTCTCTGCTCCCCAGTCACCATGGAGAGCTCTTCCTTCAGAGACTGGATCTCCCTTTTCAGACGCACTATAAGCTGGAAAAAAAACGTGCACATACACACACACACACAAACACAGAAAGCAGGGTTAGAGGGGCCTTCTATTATCATGAGCACAGTTTTACTTTTCAAAAGGTATAGCCTACAAGTGCAAATCACAGCTTATACACTGTACATACACATGATGCAAACATGCACGCTTACACAGAAAACACGCACACACAAACACACTGACACAAAAAACCCATGCAGGCCGAGGCTATTTTGCCGTTGCCAACTGATGACAGAATCCTCCTGAAAATTATCTTGTGGCTTATCTTGCTGATGCATTTTGAGGACGAATCTAAGCGATTCCAGACAACTGGATGCTCCAGCGAGAAAACACAGGAAACTCTTGATACCACACCAAAACATAAAATAGCATTAACCAGCTATGGTGGCAAAAAGAATCACATAAAACCTCCCGCTTCTGTCTGTCCGCACGTGTTTGGTTAAGGCCCCCGCACGCCGAGCCAACGGGCTGGTTGCCGTTAGTAACCACTGTCCGGGTCCGGTTACTGTATATATAAAAAAAGCTGAATATCTCACCGAGCCCAGACATAGCCTCTTAAACCAGTCTTTAGGCAAGTACTTAGATAGCCATCTTTGCCTAAAAACAAAAATAGCAGGAATGCACATTAATGTCAAAATCCCGATCAGAGGAGAGATGGTTTGATCCGAGACCCTTAAAGAGGACTTTGTTTTTATAAACAGCGTGAAATGTGATTCCACTGATTGAACCCGACAGCAAGACATTTCTTAAGCTGTCTACCGCAGATACAGCATTCCCTACCTGCTGAGCAATGATAGATAGCCATTTTTGATTTAACAGATCTTGGAACAGAATGTCTGGGAGCCGGGTAACTTTATGCAGACAGCATTATCATCGTAGCTTTCCGAGGCATGAAAGGAGAGTCCGTCAAAAGTTACTGTGTCCAGGACCTGTCTGAGATGTAACCTTTAATCTTTGGAGACAAGCTTGAGGTACCTCCCTCTTTCCTTGTCCGAGGGGTCAATGCCTGGAGAGGCCCGAGTCTAAACGGCTCCATGTCAGTCTGGGAGGGGATCAGTAGGCGTCTAGCTTGCAAGCACACACAGGATTAGTGAATTCAGGTCATGGATGAAGTGGCACTGTATAGGAGTAGCTACAAAGAATTGATCCTGACAACAATAATGACTATTCTGATGGGACACAACCAAATCAAATTGGGATCTTGGTTTTTCAGTGCATTTAAATGCTCCAATGTCTTTGAATGCAATGCAGCAGATTGAATGTCTGATGGATTAAAAATGAGTTGCCAGTGTTTCAAATAAATAATCACCTGCTGTGAGGCCATTGTTTGACTTGAACCGAGTAATTATTATTTTCATGTCATTTTGTACAATTTTGTTATTTCTTGTCTATTCAGCAGGTCAATATTCTGTGTTAAGTGGGATAAGGACCAAATCCTAAACCTCTGGTCCACACCAGGTTTAAGGGGTTAGAGGTGAACCCACTTGACATGTGCCCTCACTTTGATGCAAGGCAGCAGGCTAGTACCTCATGCTGTGTTACTAGGAGCCACAACTTGTGTAGTGTGCCATAGTTTGAACTTGATACGCTATGTTTAAATGTGAGACAAAACAAACACAGCTATTCATTGATAAGCCTCTATTTCTGTAAAACGTATCTCTGTAAGGCTTGATGTCTTGATGGCTTAGTAGTAGTTGTACAAGCTATGTGAAATGGACATTCAAACGTCTGTCAAATTCCTGGAAAAAGTGGGACTAATTCAAGAACAGAATGACCCTTCCTTCATTACAGCTGAATAGACACATTCAATTACATGTGAATGGTAGGGGGTGAAATGGCCCAACACCAAAACCAATGGATGTTGTCTTTGTTGGAAGGAAGCTGGACCAGTTGTAATAAAAACTTTGCACAGATCACATCGCGAAAACAACATATTAAACTGCCTAAAAAAAGGCAAATATTCTTTTTTCTCATATGAACTACTTCTTCCTTCCTTCCTTCCTAGTTAAATCCCACTTTAACTACCCCCCTAGATCTGACCACACCACCAAATCCTAAAGCAGACTGTGAGACTGGAATTATCTCAGCAGCAGTAGACAAATACAACACAAAGTGGCAACTGTGTGTCAGAGTCACTGACACTCCTAACACAAAGTTGCGAGGGAGCCAAGGGTCACTGAAGGTTAAAACAAGGTCAAAGGTCAGATTAAGTGATCTAATTTAGCAATGCACCACTACTTCTAGCAACCATCTCTTCTAAATCCAGAGCCACATTGAAGTCAGACATGATGAACTCAAGACGCTCTTGAGAAGAAACAGCCTTGCTATGTGGTTTTGGGTAGGTGCCACTTAGCTAAAGGCAAATTTCATCCATAATCCACCCCATATCGTATTTTTGACATTGAATATCATAGCTGACCATCCCTCACCATAGCCGCTCCCTGTATCTCTTTTTTGGAACCACACACCCATGGTCTGATGTAATACACCCAGCTGCATCCTCAAAGCCTGACCGCCAGTCACTGGTCAGCGGACTTGGTCGCAGTCTATTTTGGAGCGCCAAGCCCACGCTGGTACCACAGCACCACAACAGGCCATGTGACTGATGTGACTGATGATGCCAGCATATCTTATGGAACACCAGGTCAGGGCAACGTGGTGAAAAGATATCCTGTCTGGCTCAGCTGATATTGCGGTGGCACTAGCAACGACACAAATGTTGGAGAGCTAGCAAAGACATTTCAGATTCAAATTCATTCATTCTCTCACTACAGTTCTGGCCAGGATTATTGGCAGCCCTGCATTTTATGCAAATAATGTACAATATCTTATAAAATAATTGGAAATTGAAACAATTTTCAGTCTTCACACATTCAACTACCAGCAGCACGCGATCAAAAAATGAGAATACAAACATAAAAATGTTTCTTGTGACCATCATTAAGCTTCCTGCACCTTCCTGCTCCAGTTTCTCCCACTCTTCAATTGCAACCCGCTCCAGTTATTCAGGTTCCTTTGACCAACTGCACATTGCAGGTCTCACCATTGGTTCTCAATGGGATTAAGATCAGGACTCATCGCTGGCCACTCCAGAACAGTCCAACATTTTCTCTTGAAGCATTCCTTGGTGCTTTTGGTTGTGTGCTTTGGGTCGTTGTCCTACTGGACCCATGACCTTCGATTGATGCCCAGTTTTCTGACACTGGGCAACAGCATCCAAAATGCCTTGGTAATATGTTCAAGATGTCCAGTATCCGAGGAAGCAAAGCAGCCCCACAGCATTACGGGAACTCCACTGTATTTGACTGTAGGTCAGGTGTTCTTTTCTTAAAAAGCTTAATTTCATCATCTGTAAACAAAGTGGGCACCTAACAAGCTGTCACAGGTGAGTTGAATTACAGTACATTGCAAATCAGAATCTACTTCTTCCATCAAAACTGATTTGAATTGTTCTAATCATGGCCAATAATCATGGCCATGACCACGTCTCAATTTTGAAACCATAAAAGACATTGTACATTATCTGCATAAAATGCAAGGTTGTCAATAATCTTGGCCAGAACTGTATGTCTCTTTCTGTCCCTCTCTCTGCTGTCGATAGCAATGACAAAGATGTCAGAGCTTTAACTTTGAAACATTAAACTGACACACTGATGTCCAGCAGACATAAATCACAATAATATATATATCAGTATAGCATATTTATAGTATACTGTATACTATAGTATATTTAGCAAATGACCAGTCTGTGCAGAATAACATCCACAATAAAATGCAAGCATTGCAGTGAAACTACAGCTTATACTTCAAATGCATGTATTATGTACAAACAAGCATCTATTATGGGGCCCCATTTTATGGACGACGAGGGTGCATGTTTTCTTACTACACCCAAATGTAAGTCTTTTATCCCACCACAACAAAACAAGAACACATGGGCTGAATTCTGTGCATGGCACCATTTAGATATTGTTGGCAGCCTATGGCAAGAAGCGCTGTACTGCACCAACCACCACTACAGTAACAAGCACTGCCGATTCGCCTCAGCCCTAACGAACGCGAGGCGCTTTGACGAGACAGGGGAAGGAGGCAGAGGGGGAAGGAGGGAGAGCAACCAACCACAGGAATTTTCACACCCGCTTCCCAAACATGTCTCTCTGGCGGGCTCGAAACAGGCTTCTGTTTGACTCACAGGTATGTGCTAATCAGGGCTGTCTCCTCCAGCAGGACGGTGTGTGTGTGTGTGTGTGTGTGTGTAGGGAGGGTCCAGGTTCAAGAGGGTCACAAAGCATCCGATTACCCTCTGCTTAACTGCATAACACCATAAGATCAACTATTTTGACCCCTGAAGGAACCTGGCATTACAGAAAATAGTTTGATGGCAATTTAACAGCCACTAAGCGTCCCTGCATAATATACTCAATTTCCCCCTAAAGTGCACATTTAGCATAGTTGGGGAGAGATAAATGCTACAGTGAGGTGGTGGAAGGACCTTGGCAGACTGTCGACTATCTCCTCTGATGATTGTGGACCAGGATTACCCTGGTCTATAGAGAGGATTAAGACTGGCCTTAATGCTGTTAGAGGAACCTACCAACCTAATATGGTCTGGTCTCTGTAGCTGACTTCACTATGATCTCAGGTCACTTTCAGCACCTCATTCTTTCCAGTCCATGACCCACTGCTAAATGTTTCGTCTGGTCTGGCTGGTTTCCTGCTGTTCAGGCCCTCGCATTATGTTTACCTTCAAAGAACCATTTCCTATGAAGAAGTGAATTTTGCAGCCTGTAGGCTGCACTACAGTCTGTGAAGGTAGTGTGTCGTCTGAATGGGGTACCAAACACCGACTGTGAGATTGTGAAAGGCAAACGCCAGGTTTCAAATCCATTAACAGAGCAGGCAAATCCAATAGACAGCGTGCCTTCAGACAGGGCAGGCCAAGTGTCGCCTCAAACCAAGATGAATGACATCATTCTAATCTACAAACTGCACCGCTGCCACCAGTTTTTTTTCTCTATACCCCAGGGAGAAATAGAATGAGAGACAGAGGGACACAGAGAGACAGAGACACAAGGAAAAAAAAGAGAGAAATGAGAAACACACCAAAAAGCCATAAACGGAGACAAGTTTGCCCATAGAGTTTGGGTTTGCCTGGAGCTGTAACTGTGCCGGACCCAATTGGGAGCAGCCAGACACCGTCACAATTACTGGGCCGGCCGCAGACTCTCTTAAAAATACCTCTGTAGGGTTTGCAAGTGGCCAGCCAAGACTCAGTAGCAGCAATACAGTAGCAGTTGATCCCCAGGCAGATCCTGGTGGGAGGGGAGGAAGCGGGCATAATGGTGATGACTTACAACTGTATAACTCCCAAGTGGCCTGAACAGCAACTACCAGCAGTGAGAGGTACTGTACTGGGAGGAAGGGAAGGAGTGAAAGAGGGAAAGAGAGCGAGAGAGAGAGAGAGGCATCCTGGTGCTGGCTAATCCTTTACTCCCATTGTGTTGGGTTTAAACCTGGCACAACTGGTTAAACACGTGTGTGCCCCAACAGTCCTGGGATTGAATCCGCCGAAGCTTACTCTTCTAAAAAAAAAAGAAAAAAAAGACTAAAGGTGATAGGTGATCAGACTACCCTCTCTCATAAAGAAAGCACATTGTCAGCAACTTTGCGTCCTGACATATACAGCATTTGGGCAAGAATTAATCAGTCTATGTGGCATGCGTGCATTTGTGCTTGTTTGCGTTTGTGTGTGTGTCTAAAGGCCTATATACACACCAGTCTCCAGCTGGATGGATGCATCCTCGAGATTCTGTGAGGATTTGGGATAAAATATGCCATAACAGACCCAAAGCTATGTAAACAAGGCAGAGATAGAATGCAAACAGGACATGTGAGCTGTCTAAATGCCACGCGATAGACAGGCGTTGACGCGCTGAAGGAGGAAAAATGCTTCTTCCCAAATGACTGTCTGACACTGGAAAAAGCAATTTGGTATTGGAAGTCTAGAGAGAACACTTGAGGACATGGTGGGTTACACTTAGTTACAGTTAGCAGTTGGATCAGCACTGCAACATATTCACTGATCAATTTAAGGTCTGGAAGCTATGAGGAGGGTCTGGCCATAGCGTAGCAGCGCATTAAGTCATGCTTTTGTGGTGCGATCGTGTGGCTCAACTATGATATTTGCAGTGACTGGTGAAGTGCTGTGAGTGTTTGGCTGTCTCACCAGAGCAGGATCCAGTTCTTCATTCAACAGCGCCTCATTCTTAATGAGTGCCACGCGCTGGGCAAAGCGACACGTAGAGATGGACTCCTGAAGGAAACAGAGGATAGGAAGTTTCACGGGGGAAATCTTAGCTTCGCGTTTTGTCTGAACGCGGCCTGAACAAGGCAGCCTGTCCTTACATCGAGGTTCCTCTTATCGACCGAGATGGTGGCGATCATGGTGGTCATGCAGTTGCCCCCCAGGCTGTCCCTCAGCACTGACGTCATCATAGAGTTCCTGTAGGGGATGTGGGAGCGGTTCTTCTCTGACAAAGCTATGATCACCTGGAGATAAGGAGTGATAGATGTAAATGAAAGGTATTAAAGAGAGGTTTATTAAATGAAGATATGGAGGTATCTTATTAAATGTCTTGATTGTAAAATAAATAATTGTCTGAGATATTGCATGATTACATTTTCCAACAGGATGGACCATTATTAATATTATTAACTAATATTGCAACTGCAAGATCACCATTAATCAAAATGACAAGTTAGCCTGGCATTAAATGAATTAAGTTGAACTTTACAAAATGAGCTGGCCTTGTCATGTTTTTCCATATGTGGAAAGCATTCATAATGCTGCGCCAAAACCTATTTAATAAATGAAGTGTGCATTCAGATATGTAAGATATGTAAACACATCAAAAATCATTTTCCATATTGATTTGTGCATTGCTTTAAAAATGGACCATTGAATTTCAGTCCAGAACCACCAGTGGCTACCTGCTCCAGGTAGTGGAGGGAAAGGTTGATGTACTTGGCCTCGGTGAGCAGTTGTCCACCCACGCCAGTCTTGCCCACCCTCTCCGATCCGGCTAGGTCCACCAGGTGGAGCTTGGAACGCCGCAC
>CABFOQ010000415.1:6176-26023 GCA_900660455.1 Gephyroberyx darwinii | reverse complement strand
GGCTCGCGCCTGCACAAGTGCACGGTGAAAATACAGTGGGAGCGTGTGGATGCCTGGTTCATGGGGGTCTGGCGAAATGAGAGAGGGGAGGAGAGAAAAGAGAGGTGAGAAACTAGGAGAAGGCAAAAAACAGGCAAAAGTAAACATGTCATCCCCAGTTCCCTTCCTGGCCAACAGTAATAAATGTCACCTTGTTTAGCGCCCCCCTTGGGTCAACAAGTGTAATGTTGAAAACACTGTAACACAACAGGGAGTGTGAGAAGTTTTGGGAAAATCTGTGTCTGTGTCACATGGATGAGCTAACAAACAAAAAGTTTAATCAAAATCAAAATGATTCAGTTGTGTGTGACTCATAATTCAGGAAAAAACAGTGCATGTGGTGGACACAAAAAAGAAACAGGGAATTTGTATTCTTCATCTGGGGTAGTTTCCATATTCAAACAAAAACATGTTTCCTTTGATTCTTATTTTTTTCTTGCTCCTGCTGGTTAGAAGATGAAAGCCGCGCCATGTGTAACTGATGAGTGGTAAACACATGGTCGCGGCTGTACAAAAGCTGAGGTTGATTTTCAGATGGTCACAGTAACAGTAGAAGTCAAGGAGGAGACAAAAATAGAGTGTGACTCAACCCGCACCGACAGACTTTATTAACTGGGAGAGGATGGGTCACTCATGAGGTCCTTATTGAGAGGTTAAACAGAGGAAATGGAGCTTAGTTTTTTTGTTTTCTTTTCGTGTTTGTGCAGTAGCCATAGGCAGCTTGGGCAGAAGATAGCGGCAGTACATAGTCATAGCTTTTAATTAGTACAGAGGGGTTAGCCTTGATAACAGAGTACATCTTGCCTTTAATTAGCTTCTGATGAAGGGATGGATTTTTTCCCCTTTGTGGAATGGTCTATGATGGCCATTGATCTAACATATGGGACTCACTGCTGTTGTTTTGAAAAGAAGATCATACACATTCCAGGTTATGCATTTTCAGAAGGTGCTCTGACCCTGACTTGCGGTTGGCGTAAATGTGCCAACGCTTTCCTGCCAGCGTCACGATGGCTCACAACAGATCTTTCACTATCTTAATCCGCCACTGTCACCTCTTCCCTCACTCCAAATTCCCTTCACTCTTCGCCCCCTCCTCATTTGCTGCTCAGGGTATCCCTTAAAGTAAGATGAAGCTGCCCCCTTAGATGCTGACGAGGAATCACATACATAACAGGACTGTATAATGGGCTGGGGTTAGGCTTGGAGGCTTGGTCACGTTTGCTAATCATCCATGGGGGCAAAGGTCGGAAATTAACACAAACTAGATGCTAGATGCTATGCAACCTACTAATCGGTCTATTTTGCTCCTCATCATCTTCCAATCACCTTCCTACTCACATGTTGCCTCTTCTCATCCTTAAACTCCTCCCTCACCCTCCTCTCATCTCCTCTCATCCCCCGTTAAAACAGCAGCAGGACCATCATAACCTCACTGGAGCTGTTTCCTTCATTCTCCTGTGGTCTCCACGGACCAGCGTGTTGACCTTACACTGACCACACGCTGACCACACACAGTGCTGCAGTGAGTCAGCATAAAAGGGGGGGTCTGGGGCTACAAACCCCCAAACCTAGAGAGATCCCTCATTCAAGAGTATGTGAGGGCAGTTTCATTTGGACCACATGCTGTGCACCCAACTCCCCAAACCCCCCCCACCTCCAAGCCCACGCTCGAGGCGAGGTAAGGAGGCAGATGGGATGTGGAAAGAGGGGGAGAGACCCAGGCCCCACATGTGACCCGACCTGAAGTGAAGGATGAACAGGTGGAGGGACGGAGAGAAAAGACCAGATGAGAGGAAATGTTTCCTGGTGAGGTTGAAGGAAGGGTGAGGAGTTGAGAAGGTGTACTTTATTTCCTGTCCAATAAAGTGGAGGGGGAGGCCGCCAAGTCTCCAAGCGAGTGAGCTCATGGTCTTTGGAGTGTGGTGTGGATGGATGTGTCATCTTTTATCCACATGGCTGAGAGCGAAAGAAGAAAGAAAACAATTCTGTGAACTTCATGGCAAGTCTGTACGGAGCAAGGAGTTCTGGGATGATTTTGGCATTGATGAATTGACGATGTTGACGGTTCTTTGTTTACTTGAAGCTCAAGGGAGACCTTCTTGTGAGGGAGCAAGTCCCCAATGAGGACCCCGGAACAAAAGTCTGTGTGTGGGTGGACTGTTATGGACAAAAACTTGGGTTGCTGAGGGCTCCCTGCTGAAATATGTAACTCCCCGGCTGCTTGATCAACAGGCTAATATAACAAGCAAGAATGTGTTTTCTGCTGAAAAATACCCCCAGGTTATACAGCAATGGACACTGGGAATATGGCTTCATGGTAAATTGAAGACAATGTGATATTGTTCAGGCAAAGATATGGGGCTAAGTCGAGTAGAATAATTGTAGATTAGTGGTAGGCTGTTAGGCAAAGGAGTAAATCTCATACACATGCATTGCGTTATGATACAGGGTGCTGGCCACCGATCCCATTTCCACTGAGAAGTTTAGGAGAAATTCCTCCTTGGATCCCAAAGCTATTTTTTCGCATTGGTTTTGTTTCATGGAAGAATCTCGGCCACATCAAAAACTGAATTTGAAATGGTCATCAAAAATGAAAGGCAGCTCTTTGATTCAAACCTCATGACTCAATTCACTTTTACTGTCTGTTATTTACTTACAAATACACCAACTATCGACAAAAGTAAACAAGGTGAGATCAGCTCTTTGCTCACAAACCTCAGGTTGCAAAGCACTGAGCTGACCTACCACACGTCTCATCGGTGTGGGGAGTCTGGGTGTCTGAGCATAGAAAAGAACCACCACAACATAAACAGAAATTACAGAGGGAATGCGCAGTTTTACTGGGGAAAAACGTGGTAAAAAAGACCACAGGGAACCAAAATAATATTATAGAAGTGTCTTAAGGTAGCCTTTAGGGTGGATAATGCATTTGTAGACAAAAAACCCTTATACCAGTTACCCTGGGAGTGGTCATATATTTTTTCATATTATTGACTCACTAAGAGTAAACTTAGTCACATATTTGCCCTGGGTCCCTGTGTTCATCTCCTCCTTACTTCTGCTATCATACGATTGGTGTCACCGAGGAACAGCAGATTCAGAGCTTCCTCCTCATTTGCTGACTGCTGCAGTGACAGGTTCTTGAGGTGGATGTTCTGGTCTGGATCTTCCATGATCATCACCTTGCTGGAAAAGAAATAAGACAGAAGAAAAAAAAAAACAGAAATTTTAGGACATTCCAACATAATAAATGAACTTGAAATTATGTATAAGAAATAATGAAGCTTTTTTAAATCTCGTCAAAAACCCAAATAATCCAACATTATAGCAATTGTGAAAAACTAATTACGTTAGTTATGTCATCTATTTCCCTCCGGTTACCTTGGCCTCCCTCAGCCCTCAATCCAAACAAACCACATCTGCAAGTCAGTGTGGGCTGGGACCTGGTCTGACACAAGTGCTTTATCTAACCGGGGGATCATAACTTGATAATAGACAGCGCTCACTTCTAAAAACAAACAGGGGATGAGTTCTTGCCCACATCAAGCGATGTGAAGTGGAGCAGGTTTGGACAAATGGGGTTGAAGGGGCTGCTGTGATGCTGCCAAAGCATTTCTACCATGCCACCAAGGTAGTGACAGTTTGGCTACCTGATTGAGCTGTCTAAGAGGGCTGAATGACTGGAGAACACATGTAGGTAATTATGTTAACACATGGTAGGTAATTGGGGTAGTTTGATAAAACAGTATCAATCTTCATGTGATTAAAGGCCTGTGCTGTAGCAGGATTATTTTCCTAAACAGCCTAACCTGCCGCTACATATTTGACAAGGTTTATCAATGAGGCGGAGCTTGAAGTGAGAATGGAACAACACCAAAAACGAGCTTGTATACCAATAGAGAAGATGAATGGATGTTCATCTTCAAAAAAACCAAACAACATTGTTTGGTTTGCTTTGGGTCTTCCTCCCACTCCAGAGTGAAATTCTGGTGGCATGGTGGAAGGAAGTTAGCGAGGGAGAAAAGAGGAAGAGAGGATGGGAGAGATAAGACGAGAGAGCATGAGAAAAAGAGGAGAGAAAAGGGGGTAGGTAGAGAAAGAGAGAAGCAGACTGACAGTAAAAGAGAGAGATCTGTCAGTGCCACAGCTTCTCCTTAAATCAGCAAGTGTGGCCACAGCATGGTCAACAACGGGCACTGTCTATTTCCAGAAGACTATGATTTGTGGGTACTTAAACCTTGAGCTGAATCTCCGGCAAAAGGAGAGAAGCAAAAAAGTTTAAATGGAACTTGCACAAGAAAATATAGGACAAAATCATGAGGGTAACAATATGATGGATCAAGTCTTGGAAGCCCGGAAATCCAAAGTATACTTTGACACGAATAAGAAGTGAACATAAAAAAAAGGAGGAAAAAAATCAGAAACTTTAAAAAATAAGTTGAGAGACGGAGAAACATCGAGACAGATGGAATTTATTATTCCAAAGAAAGAAAGAAAGCAAGAAAGAAAGAAAGAAAGAAAGAAAGAAGAAATAGAAATAGGGGCAAGAAACGACAAGACGGAGGACCAAGAGAGCAATAGAAATGGAGATAGGTGGAAAAGAAAAAAGAAAATCCCTTCAGACAGAAGCAGCGACCAGCTATGACAAACTGCTTCTCCACATGACCAGCTAGCTCTCCACTCCAGTGGTAGTCTGCCACCAGGTCCACCGCAACCATTGCTGTCCCACAGGCTCATTATGTCAGTTGGCAGCTAGTAGTGGGATGGTAAATACTAGGACTAGAGTCTCCGTGTTTCACCACACTGTGACTACAGGCCAAGCTGACAAATGGCTGTTCAGGAATAAGGCTAGGATAAACCCGCAAGTGTTTAAGTGGAACAATGGAGCCAGTGGTGATTTGTCTTTTCAAAAAAAAGTGTATCAATTACTTGTGAATTTAATGTCTCTGGGGGGATAAAATATCTAAAGCATGCCATATCTGAAGCATGAGACTGCATATGTGTAGACATCAGGATACAAGAGAATAAGAAAAGAAATACTGACGGTAGGTCCTCCAGGCGAGATGCTTCATGCCGGACGTCCAGAAGGTCGTAGCCCACCTCATTGTAGATCTCCAAGTAGGAGATGTGGGTTGTATACACCATACTGCTGTCCTATGCACCGACAATTATAGCACATTAAAAAAATGGACTGGGTGCAGAAAGATGGCAGCCTCCTGGTTTGATGCCAATCCACAAAGCCACATGTGCCATTTTTGACAACTGGCAAGAGCAAATGTTTAAATTTGGATGCTTTGCAGTATGGGATGATGAATGATGATGAATAGAATGAGGGGGTTGCTATTTTTTAATTTTGATCCACTACATATAAAAACATATTTATATTTACTACTTCTGTTTAAAGGGCTGCATCACCAATTTTACACTACCGGAGGCAGGCTGTCCTAGTGGTTAGAGAGACCATCTTTCAACGGGAGGATCTGAGTTCAAGCAGCCCAGTGCCAGTAAGCATCTGCCCCACTAAAGTGTCCTTGAGCAACACACTGTATCACTACCAGATCCAGGGGTGCTGTAGCTGACACTGACCTCTGACTTCCCTGGAGGGGGGCAAGTGAAAACAGAATTTCCCTATAGCGATCAACACAGTATTGCATTACATTATTATTTAGAATGGTTCTCTCATCTTCAATATAGAGAACAGAGGAGTAGTGACATAACACCAGTATAATAATGGGTGACATATCCCTTCCTTCAGCCTTGTACCTCCAAAATGTAATTTTTGAATATATCCGAAGGGTTTTGAAAGGGTTTCATCAGCCCAAGGGGCACTGAATTTTCTCAAACTGCAGAGGAGCATGAAATCCTTCAAATGAAGTCAAAACATGAAAATCACCAAACATGGAGTGACAAGGTCTTCACAGGACAACAGCGATATGTGCATGTGCAGATTTTATAATTCTCTAGGCAAGCAATGCAAAACCATGCAAAATCAATTGGAAAAACAGGCCAACCTGGCTGAAGCGCTGGTACAGGTAGGAGAGGGTGCGAGGGATAATACCGCGATCACTATAGCGCTCCGCCCCTCCCGTGATGGTAAAAGTCTTCCCGCTGCTCGTCTGGCCGTAGGCAAAGATGGTGCCATTGTAGCCTGCCAAAATACTGAACAGACACACACACAAGGACAAACCAACGTCTATCTCTGCCTGGTCTTGTGAAAATGGTCTGACCTTTAGTTCATTTTTACTTTCCTCAGTAAGGAGTAGTGTAACGAACTCCGATCTAAATTTCAGTAACAGTTACCAATCAGAGAAATAAATTGTTACAACTTTACTTTTGTTATCACCCCTTCATATCACATATTAAAGTTTAATAAGCCAATCTCCAATCTCCACTAAAAGCTAAGCTGCGTAGTATTTAGTTCAGTCACAGAGGCGCACAGGCGGTATTTTGAAGTTAAGAGGAAACAACCACCGTTTTTTATCGGTGGAAAAGTAATGTAATGAGTAGTGTAACTAATTACTTCTCCCAGGGAGTAATGAGTAAAGTAACATTACTTTTGAAATGAGTAACGAGTAAAGAGGAGTATATAAGAAATTTTGAGCAATGAGCCCAATGCTGCATGTAACCACTGCGATCTCATAGTTAAAACTACAGCCTCAATGCATAGTAACTTACTAGCCTGACACAGGTGAGAAGTTGCAGAAAGCAGAACTAACTGCAACCATACTCTTGTTCAGTTGCATCATGTGCCTCGGTCTGACCTCACCATCTTAATTTGCAAGAGTGTGTGGGGACTGCCAACTATATCCCAAAGCAGACACCAAAAGTCTGAGTGAATTGAACCTGACACTATAAATCCACAGGAAAAGACTGCAGCGAGTGGAGAGCTGCTATGGCGACAGACATCTGCCGGTGAGGGAGGAATGTCTCGGAGCTTGATTGAAGGAAAGGGCCCAAAACCAGTCAAACTAGGCAGGGCCCGGTAAATTTTGGTTTGGCATTGAACTGGGCACTGCATGTGCACAGGGACATTCTTTCATTGGATCTAAGCTCTGTTTGAATGAAATGAACATCCAAAATGATGGTACTAAATATATGAGGTGGAAGGGAAAGGGTACGTTGGCAAAACAAGACTCTCCTGTTCTGGAGTCTTGGAAGCGAACCCGGGCAGAAACTGTGAAATGACAGAGCGGCCCCTGACACACGAGCCTGGATCAAAGGTGAGGATACACTCTGTGCTCTCTGAGTTGCCAATTGCAAGGAAAAAGATATCATCTTGACACTATATTTATCAAGCTGAAATATAAACGAACTAAAGCCTCCCGTTATTTCTAATGGAATTGCCAACCCTGTATTTGAACAGTGTGTGGGTTTCCCTTCCTGTGTGCTGTACAATTCCACACCCTCCATGAAAAGGGTAAAGGAAAATCTCCATGTCAGTTAGTATAAAGAATTACGTCCACTCACGAGAATGGTGGTTGGTTATTCTGACTTGGATGGCCATTGGGCGGCCACTTAATCCAGCATGAGTCATGGCGGTGATTGGCAGAGGGAGGATAAGACACAGGCTCAGTGTTTGGTTTAATGTCAGTGCTAATGATGCGGCCTGGGCCCTGCCACTGAGGCCTGGGCGTTTCCCAATGCTTGTTCCTGTTTACACCTCAGCCTTCCTGGAGACTGGCAATGCTTTGTCCAGGACACTAGAGATCTCTGTTCCTCCAGAGTTTTTTTTAAGGGAAAGGAGCAAGTCCAGTCTATTGAGGCACTAAGGATGATAAAACAGGATTCACAGGACAACTTATTTTCTCTCTTTTCCCACCATCTTTCTTCGCCAAAGATGGGATGCAGGTTTCACAAGAAAGCCACCTACTGTACCACTCCAGATGCAGCCTTGTGAAATGAGGTTACAATGCAGACAGAGGGCCTGGCTTGCCAGCCCAGTATCATTAAGTCGACTCTTCCTCCACTGGAGCCATTAATTCTGGTTTGTTTTTAAACTACTGTCTTGGGGCTGAAATGATGGGTTTCGGTTACACCACAGCAGAGACGCAGATTGGTGTTCAAATGAACAAGTTAGAGCTTCAACAAGGCTGAACTTCAGAGGTGTGCCAAGTATGACTGAGCACCAACCAAAATAATAACCTGACAGTTAATGCTAGTTGAGAGGATCGGCGTCTGCTTGCACAGAAATGTGAGTTGGTGCTCTGACAATGAAAAGGCTGTTATTCAAAGTGACTCCTGACTAGACCTGAATGCAAATGTTTCCCGACAACAGCGGCTTTATCAAAATCATTGTCTGTCGGTCCAAATTTGATTCTGTTTTTGATTACCATGACCAAACTTGCTACTGTAACTGGGACCATTTCAATATCAACAAAAGTAACTAACTGGATACATTAACCATGCTCTGGGTCTCATATAATTTAGCCTATGTCAGCCCTATAAGAAATGCCTTCCGCAATCTCTTTCAATACCCTTTATGGCAAGGATATGAGGCCTAAGCCCTGGCCTATTCCTGTGATTGTCTCTGAAGGCAACATAGTCCAATAGGATATGGGAGCTGAACAGTCAGAATTACTCACTTCTGTGTTTCAGCCACTGTGGTGAGACTGGATTTAAAAGGTTAAGACCTTGTGGAATTCAGAACATTCCATCAAAACTCTGTAAATGGGCATCCTGCAGAGGGTGCAAGGACCTGGCAGTAGGCTAAGAAATGTCTGACCATGGGGCCAGATTGATCACGGCTAGACGTGATGACTAGTACTCTCTTGGCTCTGTTTGTCGTAGTCATATCAAAGACTAAAAGCTCAAATTGATATGGCAAGACATAGCCTAGCGATGACTGCAAGTCCTCAACCTGATGTCTATCATCAGCCACAACAAAGGGTGAACTGTTAAGATGTTGGCTAGGGAGGGCAACCCAATACCCAAGTCTGTGAACCCGTCTGAGTCAGGTCAAAGATATCCAGGTCTTTAGTCAGCCAATCCAGACGTCTCACAGTGTTGTTTATATGTCTCCTAACAGCAAAGATAATGCAAAACACTTGTGGGATTCCACAAATAGCCCCTATTATGACTATGAGAAGTGGAATTGGGACTGGAGTGGAAGGTTGAGGAGATGGTCGGGCTAAATTAAGCCAGGAAGCCAGGAAGAAGGGAGTGGGGGGGGGAGGAGAGGAAGAACCTTGTTCAGATAACAACAAAACAACCAACATTTGATCACAGGAAATTCCAAGTCAATTCCCTCTCCTCTTGACTGTTTTCCCTTTGGGAAGCCAGACCTGATTTAGACTATACCTCTGGGCAGGGGTGAAGCTCTGTCAGACACCATAACAGCTCCCTTGGTTGAAATGAAGTGAAAATTGGGTGCAGAGGTAGCTTGGAGGTTAGAGAAGCAAGCAACTGAAATTCATCATGGAGGCACAAGCCTGCTGATTGGGTGATGGAGAACAAAACGCAGAACCTGCCTAAGTGGTTACTATTGTAAGCAGATTTTCTAAGTGGACAGGATCTGATGTCACTATCCCTTGCGAAATTAAAATAGGGTTAGATGGCTTTGATGTTAGAGGAAAGGGGGCTGGGTTACAGCAGGTATGTCATCGGGGTTATCATATGGGCACCACTCCTAACAGCTGTTTCATTGAATTAGCCCAAAGTGGAACTGGATTGTGTAGTAACAACTAACTTGCCCAGTTGAGCTAGGGCATAATAACATAATAAACAACAGCTCAAAATGAGTGAGCAACTATAGTATAGCACTGTGTTGTGGTTTGAAAATCTTCTCAAACTCTTTAAGATGGCAGAGTGCGCCATCTCGTATGCCAGTTCAGTCCACTTAGTGGTTTTAGTGTGGAAAGCAGGCCAAAAATCACAGACACCCTCCATTTCCGTCTTAGAGAAAGCTCCATTTTACTGTCTTCCCGTCAACAAGGCTGGCTGGGGCAGAATGTGTGGTCTGACCACAACACTGAGAGAACAGAACTGGGTGCAGGTGGTCGTTACTGATAACTTTTGCAATTTGGGATTCAGGGTGAAAAACTCTGGCCAATGGCTTTTAAGGAAATTGTATCCAATTTCAACATTGCCTGTGATTATTACCAATATTTATTTACATTATTAAAAAGATTTCATTTTGAAAACACCATGTGATTAAGATTTTACCTGTCAGCAACTGGTTTGGCAATGGTTTCAAAGATCTCTTCTTGTTTGACTGCTTGATCAAACACGTTTTGGAACCTAGACAAAAGGGAGAAGAACAAAGACACTGACACTATTGACACTGTCACAATTGTTTTTCCATCTGCCTGTCAGACATTTCTGACTTTTTAATGCTGTGGTAAGTAGTCAAGAGGTACGAAACAGCAGACAAAAAGCCATCACACTGAAAAGCACAAAATTCCCTTCTGTTCTTGTGGGTTTCAATGCAGGACAAAAGACACATTTTACTCCTGTTTATTTAGTTTACTATTAGCATGGCGTACAGCTACAATGTATGTTAATGGTTCATCTCAAACATCCCAGGCTTAACACAATTACCCACAGCAGTACTGAACAAGGACACAAAGCAGTCCTTCATTCCATTTCCCAAGTGGATGAGGAGGAGTTTAGTCATTCTGTCTTCAAAAGCAGTCACACCCCGTCATGTATTATCCCAGAGAAAGATGAGAGAGATGTAACAGGAAACCGCCCCAGAAGATTGTTAAATGTGGAAATTTTATTTCTATAAGGGCACGAGGGAACCTCCGCAGGCTATTATAAGACCCTGTGGTTTTAGAAGGCTCTCAGTGTCCACTGATGTTTGACTCCCTAACTGTGAATTTAGGGCTTGGAAGCGTGGCACGGGCCCTGCCCAGTGGGTATAAAAGACTGCAGCTTTCACCACCAGCCTTAAACAGATGTTCTGGCTCTGCAGTGACAGAATTGGTGGATGAATTATTCATGGGAAACGTTCTTACGCAACCATGAGGGCTTAAATTTGGGTTAGCTACACACCTTCCTCTATGTTATATGTTGGCTTTATTCACAGTTTTTTTTTACAGTTACACCTCTGTAGCTGATATTTAGCTTAAGACAAACTGAAAAGCAAAAGTTAATGTTCAAAAATATGAAGTTCTGGCCTTTACTCTACATTTCAGTTGGCCGATATGGGAACTGACGCTAATGAAAGCTGTTGATACAACTACAAACAGCTCAGTTCACCGACACTCACCTGAACTTGTAGTTCTCCCTCTTGTTGTTAACGAAGCCATCAGCCAGGTCTTTAGGCACCACAAACTCCAGAGAGGCACCTGTCTGCTCCTCATTGTCAACAGAATACACCTGAGGGAGCCAGAGACAGCAGCAGAGTCAGCCCCACAGTAGAACCAGGCCTACAGGCTACTGTAGCAGTCCAACATCATACAGATCTATGAGTATAGGTAGCATGTCCTGCAGGCTGTTTTGAAAGTGTAGTCTACTGTATGTACTAGTCTCTGTTAGTATGCGGTACCTTATATGCAGCCCAATGCAGGGACAATACATCATCCTAGGCCTAAAATACAATTTTTGCCACTTGTGGCTTAGCAATTGGAAGCAATTGGAAGCCCCCCCCCCCCAAAAAAAGATGGAATTCATGAAAGTATATGCACTGTAGAAGCAACTCTGATATAGCAATCATGATGAAAGTACGATGTAGGCAAGCTCAGCAAATTCACCTCCCCTCACCGAAGCCAAAGCCATCCCTCAGGGGACACAAGACAAACCGTAGAACATATAACCAATATGCTCTGAGCTCAAGCAGTAGAGGACATTTAAAGTGAGCTTGGCTGAGTAATTCTGTAAACCCCCACCCGCTGTTTTTGAGCTTCACAACATATGTTCTGGCATATGTTTCCGATGGACACTGATGCAATCACAAGTCCCCAGGGCCTGAGAAATAAAAGATGAGATCTAAATGATTGGATTGTTTTTCACCGTCACCCCGCGGTATTGCCTTCTGACCACCACTGTTCTGCTGTGCAGAACCTTGAAAAGCCCCCGGGGGGTATCTGTGCTCATTTCAGTTAGCTGGACAGTATCAGCTCAGCTCAACCTTCAGTGTAATTTAATTATTCCCACTGTCAGTTGCTGTGCTCGGACAATAAACTAGCCTTTACATCCTGAGGTGAAAGCACTTTGCCATGGGCCTTTCTGGTGGAAATACACTTTTATACAATGTAAAACATATGTGTTCACTAAGGCGATTCATCTGATAGTCGGGGCACATTAGCACTGTATGTATTCCAGTGATGACCAGGACTCCAGTCGTGTCAATCTCCAGTGGTAGATTGAGACCAATATAACAGTTGACCTATACATCAGGTTGATAATGAATTTTGTAACATTGCAACATTTTGATCAGGAGAGTTTTAGCGTCCCTAATGTGTCTAAATACTTTTCCATCTTGTGAAGAGTAAAGGTCTGGAGGAAACACTTGTATGCTTGCATGTTTGTATGACTTTTTTTGTTTTGTTTGTTTTTTGCATGAAAATGGTCACATTTAAAGATATTGATTATTGGCACAAAATACTGGCTATTGGCAGCTGCAACCCAAAAATGTATTGATATCAGCTTTAAAAAAAAAACCCGTTGGTCAAACCCTATTCAGTGGACTGTGGGGGAAAAAAGCAAAGGGATATGGTACAGTATATTCTTCTCATTGGGTGTGTGAATTTTCAGGCTATGCAGTTACCACAGAGAAGTAAGTCAAATTGTATGACAGTAAAAAAACATAACACAACACAAACATCAAGTCCAGGCAGGTGGGTTTGCACCTGCTACTGGAAGTGAATATCAGTGTGAGGATGAACTGCATTTTCACATCTGAAAAAAGACTCACTGACATTACTGATTACTGATAGAGTCAAGAGTGAGGAGTTACATGCTTCCCCACTAACGTTAGCTAATATGTCACGTTATGTATCGTTAGCCGTTAACTCATCCTATCTGACGAGAGTCGGGCTAAAGGGACTCACCGCCGTAGTTTTCTTGGTGGGTTTAACGCGAGCAAATATCTGTATCGTCTGTTTCACCATTTTCCCCTAAAATGGGAACGAAGGATGAACTTGTATGTACTGTTAGACGCTAGCTAGCTTGCTGGCTAAAGTTAGCATAGTGGCATCCCTCCCTAGCCTCTGGGTTTGTTGTAGCCGGTTGCTAGGTGACGAGCCACAGTCTAAAGTGGGACCGAGTGGGACTGATGGCAAAGATCGTCTCTGTTTAACAAGATGATTCACTCAAATTAGGGAAATATCCAAAATACCCAACCTCCGGTTCTGCAACTGTAGGATTTATACTGAAAATCACATAGCAACTGGAAATGTATAAGTATAGATATGGGGGGGTATTACAAAGGAGATAAGTGGATATAGGAGTGAAAGTCTTCATTTAGAGGTATTTCTACATCAATTATGTGTACTCCTACCACATTTACTCTCAGTCTCTGTGTCTGCCTGTCTATATATATATGTGTGTATTTATACACACATATATATATGTATTTATGTCTTTTTTGCCCTCATTCCCTCCCTTTCTCTCTTTCCCTCACACTGATCACGTGTTTGTGAGGGATCTCAATAGGTTACAGAGGAATGGATGTGTAAGCCTGAATCAGTTCAGCTAAGTTTGTTTTTCAAGTGTGTGTGTTTGTGTGTGCATATTAGTCTGTCCTTTGACAGCATGGATAAAACAGGGATTTTCTATTTTCTCCTGGTGTTTATTATTCTCTGCTAACCAGGTGTTTAGTATACACTCTATCCGGGACAAAAGGTCACCTCAGGTTCAGTGACTCATGCAGTGGCATATTGACAGGAGTGCATTCAGCACCGTAGGCACTCCTCACACACGTTAGGTCAATAACGCTTACTCATAATGCAAACAGGCGCAACCACCACCACCAAATTTGACAGTTTAAGATTAGTATTTGGAGAAAAGGAAACAGGCATTAAAAACTGACTTCTCTGCTGGTGGATATTGTGTCAAAAATCTTTTAAAAACTCAATAAAACACAGACTTAAAGTAGCAGCAAATCAAGCATTCAGTTAGCTTCCCTTTGATTCCAGACAAGCCAAATGTTCTATCCACTGACACCTTGGAATAAAGAAAAAACTAAGAATAGTATATTACAGAAACCAGTGTGGTATGAAGGCAAGCGGGCTGGGTATGTAGTATGTAGCAGTTTTTTATTGAGTGAGATGTGTATATGAAATGGGGCTAAGAGGACCCCCATATGCCCTGTGGAATGTAATAGGGTCTTGTAAAGTCACAGGGCAGTCACACACACATATAAACACATCTTATTGTGCCTTTAATGTACAATATATTATTATTTTCTTTAGTTTAACGTGATTGATTTGGTTGAAATGTGTTTTTCAATTCTAACCCAAGAAAACATCAAGCGTGTTAACCAGTAGGCTTACAGTTGTTACTGACTCTGACAGAGGTTATGTAATAGAAAGGTACCACAGCTTATACGTGGGCCACGAGATATGTCCCCCAGAAAAAATAAGAAACATGCTCTTTCTCATAAGAAGCACAAATTCACTTATCAACTGGTTTACGCAGAACCATATGTCTTGTTTTTTATTACTATTGGGCTATGTCTGGGTTCCTGCCCCGGGCTCCAGTTTCAGAGTGTGTATGTGTGTCATGCTGTGTCTGGTATTTCACCTGAACCCTGGATGCCTCCCATATATAGCTTGTCAGAGGGCCTACCTCCCAGTTGCCCACCAGTTTACCAGTAAAGGGTGTGTGTTTGTTTTCATGGGCAATATAATGAGATTTGTTCTGGTGCAATCGTAGGTGCCATAATAAATACTTCCTCATTTTCTGTGGAATTGTGTGGGTGTGTTAGTGTGTGTGTGTGTGTGTGTGTGTGTGTGTGTTGTGCATGATTCTTTTAGTGGGCAATTTGGTGGGCAAAGTAGGTGGATAACCATGTGTGAATGTATGTGAAAGACTTTGTGTAGCAGTATACAAGTGTGCTGCTGCTTCTCTAACTCTCTGACTGGTAGTGTTCTTTTGAATTTGCTCATAAGGCCTATAGCCTGAAAGCACAGAATGGAAAAGCGGTTAGGTTTCTATCATCAAAATCTAGAGTGAAGGCCAAAATGAAAAATAAACCCAAATAAAAAAGTATAAATATTTGGCCGAATCATTATCGCGTACTTACTCACCTCACCATCAAACATTCAAATCCTGAAAACTACCAAAATATTCCAAAAGAAAACCTTCGGCTGTGGGCTACATTACTTTCCATGTGTCCCTTAATACCTCCTAGGTTTTGTTTATAAAGCAAACATTTTCATGACTTATAAATTTAGAGAAAATTCCACTTAGACGACTCGCACAGGGATGAGCATTCCTGGGAGAGGGGTCGTGCAGGGATCAGAATTGGACGGGATGTGTTTCCCTCGTAATGGTCTAACATGCAGCCCTGCATTCCTTTGGCTTGGACTGTGTTTTCAGGACCCTTTGTGTTATGCAATGTCCCGAGGACTCTGGGAAAAAGGCAGAGAAGCCTTTCAGTGGACTGCTGCTGGCACAACAGTGTGCACGTGTATCCCCCGCTGCCAGTCAAGCGGTACAACCAGCCATCAGGCAGGTACTCGTAGCCATGCACTGCTGAACACTGACCAGGAAATTGGCAAACACTGGCAAATCCAGTAGAGGAGAGCTTTGAAAGAACAGTATTTCATTGAGGTGTCACTAAATTGTATGCATCGTCACTGTAACGATCTGGAGCCGAGCCGTGTGCAAAATGTCATTTGTAGTATTATGCAGTGATATCGGTTTGGCCATCAGAATGCATGGGGCTCTGTCATATCACGCCTTATTTTCCTCACAGAGCTTCTGAAATCCCCCAAGAGAATACTTTTGGTTTATCAAGGAAGTATCATTCATAACATTGGCAGACAACTACTTCTAGGTAGACACAGAAGTCACTTTCATTTTGGTTGTTTCCTCTTGCTTTACCATGGAAATTGTCTGGAATTTTTTTTTCCATTGACGCCATTGACAATTTCACGACATCTTTCATGGACATCAGGTTCCAGATTTTTGCGTACTTTCAGCACATAATGCACCTTTTTGTAAGTGGCCGTGAGCTTGCAGGAGGAATCGGCCAAGTCCACTTTCTACAGAACAATTACACAGTGTAGTTAAATCTGTTCCCTTGACTTGCACCAAAAAGTCCACACAGTAAACACCACACTAGGAGCTGGGCTTGTTTTGAAGCTGTGAACTCTTTTTTTTTAATATCCTGTTTTGGCCTTCATGTTGTCTTTAGCTTCAGCTGACATAGCTGTGGTTTCACCCCAAAGGAGGCAACCGACCATATTGAATGAGACAGACGCACGGAAACTTCAAATCCGGATACAAGAAATTTCTGCTCACAACAAAGTAGCAGGCAATCTTTTCTTACATTTAAACTGTTCAGAGTTTTGCAAGATACATTCATGCCAACCAGTCCGGCCCTACTAAATAACAGCTATTTGCCATCTGCTTAATACTAATTACTGATATACTGAAATACTGATTTGACATAATGTTCCCAGAACTGCGTCCCTCTTTTCTGCTCTTGGTCACAGGAAAGTCAAGTAACAATAACAAGCGTTACTTATGCTCTAGTGAAAACCAGTTGAGCAACAGACTCATCAAGATGGGTGATTACACATGTTTGCACGTGCACAGACACACAAACACACACACACACACACACACACACACACACACACACGCTTCATCAACTCTGAAAAGTTGAGCTAAGAGGTATAGTAAGGAGCGCTGTTTTGATACCATGCACAGATAGGGGTCTGGGCTGCTTTGCTTCACCCAAGTACTTTTCAGAACTTGTGAAACCTCAAAGGCAAATACATTTTGTGCTCCAACAGCAAAGAACAAACCCGTTTTTTCAGTCGTCTTTGGCAGGATCCTTCACCTTTGTCTCCGAGCATTGGCCTGGCGATCAATCAAAAAGGTGTGCCCGGCGTCAGAGGGCTTAAGCTTGGCTGGGAGTGTATGCCAAGCACAGACTGTGTTTGTTTTCGACTGTGTTTGTTTGGATGTTTTCAAGATGATCCAGTACCACTTTAATGCACACACTGATACAACAGACACAATTCAAAACTGGTGTAAGGTTCCAACGTGTACCTCTGCAAAGAAATAAAGATAAACTAAAAAGGAATCAAACAGAAGAAGAAATAGTTGCTGTATGTGCTAGTTGTTTTGTCCAACTGACTTGGTGTTAGTGTCATAAAACTACACAATTTAGTTCGAACTGTGTGCCATATGTTATGTTTTACCATTCCATCACCCGAGACTGAATGCTCTTTGCGTATTTCAGTTGTAAGCTAGTAAAAAAATGGGGATCATATCCAGCAACCAAACCAATGCAGTGTAGGCTACAGTAGCGCTAACCACTGTATAAAACAGCAGTAGCCTGACACCCCATGCATCCAGTTCAGTATGTGTGAGAGTTTTTGCGTGTGTCTGTGTGTGCATTCGTTTATATGCATGCGTGGCTATGTATGAGTAAGTGTGCACATGTATCCCTGTGTGTGTGTGTGTGTGTGTGTGTGTGTGTGTGTATGTGTGAATGTGTGTGTGAGTGCACATGCCCCGTCCGCCAAGCCGTAAACAGTGTACCCCCCTAAGCTCCTGGCTAATCAATCCCTTCTGAAGGGATCTTGGCTTTCTTTTCAAACAGAGAGCGGTTTAGATTTGGCCAGGCCGTTATTATAGACTAGGAGGAGATGATGCTTCAGATAACTAGCTGCCTTTTGGTGGCTTGGTGGTTGAGGTTAGATAGATTCCATAGGATGATCTGTTGCGCTGACTGTGTGTGTGTGTGTTGTCCCAGTTCTGTCTGAGGGTGGCCACAAAGGCTTAGAGGTACAATGCCAAGATGCTCCTTTAACCAAAGGGACAATTAGAGAGCTGGTCGGGAGACCTTGTATGGCACCTTGGTTGGAAGCCACTGAACATCCTTACACACACACATACACACAGGTGGTGTATACATGTACACACTGTAATATGGTGACGATGATATGTATATTTAGAGAAGCACACATATCCGCACACACAACACACAACACACACCCTCAACTACATGGGACACGGCCTCAGTAACATCTGTATACACCACATATAAACTGCTATATTGAGCTGCCCATGGGAAATGGTTCATGTTTAACACCAGTGCATTCACAAAGTGACTGTCAGTGAAGGCTTGCTGGTCAGTGGTAGAGTTATGTCCAGGGAGAATGGCCATTGTGGTTGCTATAGTGAAAGGGGGACAAGAAGACGGGAGTCACTTAGGTGGGTTTTTCAACCAGGTTGTCTAGACAGTACACTCGCCCAGACGCCCACAGGCTTGCTTTGTACAGTTAGGGGGTTCTGCTTGGGTGACCATCACACACACACCATCTAGGTGTGTGTGTTGTGTGTGTGTGTGTGTGAGTGGGGTCCTGATTTTGCCAAATTAGCATAACATTATTTTTAGTCAATTATCGGTCAGTTATTACCTCATCACAGAGCAAGTACCTAACTAACTGAAGCTAACTCAACTAGAGGTTAGCGTAGCTGTTATGATGCTTTAGCTATGGCTATCACCCAGTTAGCTATACTAGGTGGTTATTAAATCCAATATTTGTGTCCCTGTGGAGAATGTTCTTCAAAAGTTTTTTTTTAACTCAAAAACTTCTCAAAAATAATTTCAGATTCAGGCTGTGTCCTTGAGGTCACACCACCAATTAAGACACCCAGGCCTTCATTTTCCATGCTGTTTCACCTGGCTTTGTACTATTGGATGTGTTGACGGGATGTGTCGTTTTCGCAAAAAATCATAGGAGCTTCCTATTAGCTAACGTTTAGCTAACTGCAGGCAAATCTAGCCTACCCTTTGCTGTCTTGGTATTTTTAGCTATAAGAAGCCAAAGCCACCGGCGACTTGGCAAAAATCAGGATGGATGCATGTGCATTGCGTTTGTGTATTTTGTGCAACCGAGAGTGATATGTTCATGTGTGTATACAGTGATGGTGATGACAGGAATGACATACTGTGTGTCAATGATGCTTATCACCACTTTGAACAGCATCATCTTTTCATCCCTATGTCAATTACTCAATCCGAACGGCCAGAAGACAGTTGAAACCCAAGTGCTGAGTGTCTATCTCAGGCAGTGACCGGCGGTGCAGTCAGTGCTATTTAGAGTCCAGGGTTTCAGCAGCTCTGCTCCCTTCCCCTCCGCAGTTTTCTGGTCAGCAGTCGAGTCCAAGGGAATTCTTTAGGGCTTTGGTTACGTGCTTTTCTCTGAGGCTTCTGCCCTCTGTTATGCTAGCTGGGCTCAAGCACAATGGACTTCAGTCGGCATTCCTGAAATACTGTATATGCATCTCCGAGACACAAAGACTAGTAATATTCTGGGATGGTTTTTGGGATGAACAAGAAGTCATGGAGAGAGTGACACTCAGCATTTGTTGGAGCCTTGAGCTTGTTTGTTTTTCTGTCAGTGAGGAGAATGATCAAGGAAATGCGCAACAGAGAAGTCCAATGTGTTTATTTAGGAATGTTTTGCTCTGTTTTTGCTTCAAATGCTTCAAATGAGGTCTGTTTCACTGCAGGCGGAAGATGATGTACTATTTCCATGAGGCAATCTGAATGTAAAATACAATCCAGAGCAGGAAATGCTAATGTAATATTTGGAAATATCAAATTACATGGAAATGTCCTTGTTAAGCAATTGCTTAACAAGGACATTTCCATGTAATTTGATATTTCCAAATATTAC
>CABFOQ010000412.1:3899-44751 GCA_900660455.1 Gephyroberyx darwinii | reverse complement strand
CGTTTGGTCAAGCAAACCTTGAGAAGTTCAACTATCAGAAGCAGTCAGAAATCAACATATACAATGTATTTGGTCCAGTATATTAGACACACACACACACACACACACAACTGTGTTACAGTCATCACCCCCAGTCCCCATGGAGAGACTTAAACTGAGGAAGCAGGAAGTCCCTGCAGTCCAGAGTTGTGGCAGCGTCTATTTTCACTCCACTTTCATCTTAATTTTGTCTGGGCTTCAAGGGTATGTGACTGGTACGTGCACACACACCCACACACACACACACACACACTATGCTGCTGAAGCATTAAAAACTTAAAGGGAGTGGTAGACTAAAAATATATGGGTGACTGACCTGCAGGTCTCCAAATCAACCATTATGTCCATTTAGATTATAGTGAGTTTGAAGATAATTTCCCTAATTGACCAATTACCCAAATAGATCCCAATGTGATTTAAGTGTCTTTGACCCTTTTTTGTTTTTGCCAAAAGCAATGGTAGAAGTAATGCAGAACATTTTCATATAAACAAATGTCCATTTTTGCTACTTCCTCCCTAATTCTGGTCCACAGGAACTGATGCGTTTTACGTTTCCAGCAGCAGCAGCAACAGCGGTTTGTTGCTTGTGTGTTTTTTTTCTTATGGAAACATTAATTAGCTTCATTCAAATGTTAACACACATTGGAAAATGAATATGCAATGCCACAATAGAATTTTCATTTTCAACTGGATTTCAACTGCATTATTTTGGTGAAAATGAAAATTGAAATGCAGTAATCGACAACCCCCAGAAAGGGGTATCAAAAGGCATTCTGGGTAATAAATTACAAAACATCATCGCAAAATAACTCGGAATATCTCTAATATCTAACAGTGTCAACAAAGATGTCAACAAAATCAAAAAACAGATCTAACAGATTACCACTTTAATTTATAATTTTGTTATAGCACACATTATTATTATTATACCACTTAAATGTTAATGGTCATTCAACAACATTGGAAGGCCACGGAATAAGAAATGTGCCTTTTCAACTAGTAATTGCTATGTCAAGACCTCAGCAAACCCGCTGTCTTCAGCTCTGTGTCTGTCATTTGGGTGTAGCCATTATTCTAACGTCAGCCCTTCTTCAGACTAAAGCAACCAAACCGCATTTTCCTCGAATTTCCCTCAAAGGCGAAGCTTGGCGCGTGCGGGCACACAGCTGACTGCTAAATTACAACGTGATTCCACCTTCTCCGACGAGACGACGCTGAAGTCATCATTACTGGTCGACCAGTACAGGCTGTTACCACTCACCCCCTTGGCAGCTCAGCTCAGGTTTTCCGAGGCCGAGCTGCCAAGTCTGTGCCATCCACTGGGTTTTGTTAATGTTGGGTTGCAGATGAGCAAATTTGTTTCTGCTTGCACATACCGTGACTGAGATTCCCTTACTTTGCATTTGAGTTCATAGATTTGCTCATTTGCTACTTTATTCTGCTGCGATGGCCCAATTCCCCCTCGGGGAAAGGCAACATTTTGCAATCCTGAATTTGCATTTCAGGAATTGGAGTGGTGAGCTCAGAAAAAAGTTATGTCCTCTCAAACCAGGGGCTGAAACCAAAAGTTGGCCTTTTGCCTGCTGGAAAAAGATCCTATGCAGTTTCTCTGTTCTGCTCTGTTTCCTTTATTGAGGGTTGCTGGATGTTATGCCAGTTAAGACGTTATCGTTCCCACATTAAGGCCAACCAGGTCAGGCTGTCCCTGACTCAGGAAAATCCAAGGTGACAAATTGTCAAGAGATTTGATCTACTTATTGAATAACCCATTTAGTAGATTAACCTGCAAAATGACTTTCCCCCTGAAAATACATGCAATCAGGTCAATTGACTTTTTCGGTCAGGTGTTCTAATGTCAAAGAACAGAAGCCAAGAGTCCCAACACAAAAGTACTCCGATCCGTTTGAAGCAGCTTCACCTGCAGACATTTTCAACTCATCTATAACGATTTATTTTTATACCATGGGAACATGAAACCATTCCGAATACAATCTTGCGGTTGAATTGAAATGGTTAAAATACAAAATATATGATCCCAGATCAGTGCCAACTAGGCATGAGTCTACAGTTGTGAGGTCGATTTCTCACAAACTGATCCCCTGCCACATTTCCAGATTTTCCCTCAGCGGCTGAAATGAAAACCATATGTTTCTCAGCGTAACCACCACATGTCGACTGAACAGGAGCCAGAAGGAATCCACAGTCACCTGAGGGGAACATCACTTGTTTGGTCTAAAAACAGTGTCGCCTGTGGTTTTAACAGAGAAAAATGGGGAGGTGGGGGGGGTTTAGGTCTAGTTATGTCAAGGCATTTGGTCTCTGGGCATCTGTAATACATCCTCAGATGTTTGCATCATTGGACACACACCAGGATGCCACTCTATTCATTGATACTGTTTCAAAATGGAAAGGCTATGTTTAGAAAGGTTAGATTTGCTTTGGTTAGTGTGAGCAATGTGAATCACTTCACCGTCACCACAAGCCATAATAAAAGATGTCAGATCTCAATTGTCCACCTGTCCATGGTCTACAAATTTGCCTGAGCCACCATTAACCGATGAACTATAAAAGGGGCGTGGCCTAACACAAAATTGACCATAACTCATTGACTGTCTGCGCAAGTATTTAAAAATTGGCCTATAGAGGGCGCCACATATACCAAAAATGTGTATCTCATAAAGTCATTGACAAAATTTCACGAAGGTTGGTGCACATGCTTTAGACCCACCCATAAAGTTTGTTTATGATTTTGGATTGTTTAAGGTTACAATTATGCATCCTTAATTTATCTTGATGTTGATGCCTGTTGTTTGTGGCAACAATTTAAACATGTTTCTCTTTCATTGTAGCATATTTCCCTTTAGCCTGCTACATTAGATTTGATTTTCATAAAAAAGGGTCATAAAAAATGTACATTTGCCATTTAGCTTCTGTAAAACTGATGATAGGCTTGTTAAAATTCCTCATGAAAAGAAATAAATACTGCTAGCCAGAAGCCAGTGATAGCAAATGGTTTTGGTGAAGAATACTACTGTAACAACAAGCCATTTTTCCATTAAAATGCCAATACATAAAATGTTTTCCTTTACATTGTGACAAGTGCCTGGTGGAGAACAATGGCAGGCTGAAGTTAATTTAGCTCTAAATTGTTGAAAGATTATTAAAATGCACAATTCTTCCTGCTAGTATAGGTCCCTTACACCCTTCCAGTCCTCGGTTCAAGTTCAACTTCATCGCCGATGTGGTGGAGAAAATTGCTCCTGCTGTGGTTCACATCGAGCTCTTCCTCAGGTACCACAGTGTGTGTGTGGTGGTTGGGGGTAGGGGCGGGGTTCACATTGTGAGTGAGTGTGAATGAAATTGAATGTGTATATTTGTACAGTATTGAATTAAACTTGTTTTGGTTGTCAGGTGAAAATTGAGTAACTCCAAAATGCCAAATTTTAGCTCAACCATGATGCGTGTTTGAGTATATCCCATGTGTTTTGAAAGGGTTTCATAAGGCCAAGGGCTGTAGAATTTCTTATGTGCGCACTAGCTAACATATCTAGTAGACACTGTTAGTTAGTAGTGGCTAGTAGCTGCATGTTAACATTAACGTTCTCTTCACTAAAGTAGTCTGCTAAGCCACTGAGCTGACCCCTCAGTGTTTTGGAGTAGAGACTAGGGCTAAAGACAAGACAGTTTACTGAGTCAAAGTAACCTAAATTGGAAACAAATCTACCTTATCAGACTATTCACTTTTACTTACAAGTTACAGAAGGGACCTACCGCCACACCACAACAATCTTTTTCAGCTACCCTTTATTACAAGGTTTTCACATGACGACACCTCTACTATCCACTCTAAGTCTCTGAATAACTGATTTGCCCTCCACCCCCCACCCCCCCAGGCATCCCCTGTTCGGTCGTAACGTCCCTCTGTCCAGTGGGTCTGGGTTTGTAATGTCAGAGACCGGTCTGATCGTCACCAACGCCCACGTTGTCTCCACCACCACGGCGGTGTCTGGTCGCCAGCACCTCAAGGTATAAACCTCATTTTAGATCTCATCTTATCTTTTATTATTATTGTCAGTTTCAAGAAGAGTTTTAATGTCCCATGGTCCAAATGTTCCTTCAGAGGCCTTTCCACCCTGGCAAGAGTAGAATTTGGAACTGAAACTTGGAACTTGAAAACTGAATACTTTTTGGTATGAAAATCAAATTGAAAGATGTTGAATATGGGCACAAAATATCGGCTATTGGCAAGTTCAATGCAAAACTATTGGTACTGGCATTCAAAAACCCATATCGGTCAAACCCTAGCTGTTTGTTCACTATATGTGACAGACTTCAGTTCTTGGGTTTTTTAGGATATCTATAGAACCCTGACCCAATGGACACTGGCTACACCAGCTACAGTGCTAGTTTCATAGAACTGCATAAAGCCAAGTCTCACATTATGAAATTTGCTTCAGTGGAGGTTTTGTCTCCAAGTTGTGAATTGACATGAAATTTCAAGAAATCTCATCCATTCTTTCCCAAAGGTCCAGATGCACAACGGTGATGTATATGAAGCCAGCATCAAGGACATTGACAAAAAGTCGGACATTGCTACCATCAAAGTCAACCCACTGGTGAGACCGGAGCACAATGTTATTTTTCTCATCGTTTAGCAGGAAAATCATTCTCATACCTGTCCTGATGTGTGAGAAATGCATAGCCAGAGGGGAGACTGAAAAATCCACCCTAAAACACTGCAATTTTTACTTTTTACTTCTCTTCCTAGCTGAACTAAAGTATCTATATTTATCAATTCCATATGTTTAGAGGAAATTGTTCATGTAATAAAATTAAAGTAGTTTAATTAGTGAAGGCACAAAAAAAAGTGAACCACCTTTTGTATTAGTTAAATCAAGTAGCTAAGTGGAATCAGGTGGGTAAATAATTGGGGATGTTAATCAGTCAAACATCAGATCTTTCAGGAGAGACCTCACAGGATCTCAGGAAGAGACTAGTGAGTGAGCATCAGTCTGGGGAAGGTTAGAAAGTCATATCAAAAAGATTTGGGCTCCATCAGTCCACTGAGACAAATAATATACAATACAACACTCTGACTAGAAGTGGACATCCTTCTAAAATATCACCAAGAGCCACAAGAAAAATATTAAAACTAGTAAAAAAAACAAGCCAAGAATAACAACCAGACATCTACAAGCCTCCATTGCTGCATCTGATGTCATTTTGCATCCATCACTGAATAGAAATGGCATTCATGCTAGGGTAGCCAGGAATAAGCCTCTGCTGTCTAAAAAGACCAAAGCTTGCCCGTCTTAAATTTGCCAGAGACCACCTGGACAAACCTGAAGATCTCTGGACAGGTGAGTCCAAAATGGAACTGTGCAAAAATGTCATATTTGGCGACAAGGAGTGTCATGAGCTAGGACTGTTTTTCTTCTATTGGACTTGGACGAATTGACATCATGAAGGGAACCATGAATTCTGAGGGAATTCTAGAACAGAACATCAGACCATGAGTCTGAGAATCCTTTTTGGATTGGCCAAGTCAAAGTCCAGACCTAAATCCAACTGAGATGCTGTCAGGACCTGAAGCGTATGTTCATGTGAAACCTCAAACCTCACTGAGTCGGTTGAGTTCTGTAAGGAGGAGTGGGAGAAAATCCCTCCAGGAAGAGGAAGAGACTGATCAGTGATCAGTGGCTCTAGGAGACGTTTACTCCAGGTCATCACTGATAAAGGAGGAGCCACAAGTTCTTGATTGAAGGAGTTCACATATTTTGGCACACAGGGATATCTGTGTTTTTGTTTAATAAACAATGAAAATATATCATTTATTTGTGCATGTTGTTTCTTTGGGATATCTTCATGAACATTTGAGTTCAAACATGACTGTATAATCGGACAAGAAACTTATACATTTCTCTGCTAGGTTATAACTGCAATTTAAAACCAAGGAGTGCCTGACCTGAAATCTAGGCGAAGGCGTGTCGGTGAAGCTGGCTGTGCCTCTGTCTGTCAGGATGTACAGTTTGAAGCGGTGAACCAGCGCTATGTCAGTGCTGCCGTAGAGGCCGTGCTCCACTCGGACTGGTCGGTCAATGAAACGCTGTCTGGCCAAGTTCCACACGTAGACCGTCCCGGCTCTGAAGGACCGGCATATGGCATACCTACCAGCAGAGGGAGGCAGACTCCTTGAAATGAACATAGTGATATAATAGTAATAATATGTCATTGCATACTTGTGTGGAATCCGATCAATGGGCCTCATGCAAGAAGCGATATACGAACTGAAACTAAGTTCTCTTATTTTTGTTCGTATCCATGTTTTGTTCTTATTTTGTTAGTACCCATTGATTTCTGGGATTCACCAATGCTGTCTTATTTTTGCTCTTCTCTTAGGTAAGAGAAACTTTTACGAGTGGTCGAGAGCACTCTTACCAAGATAAGAAAAAAACATCTTGTTTTCACTGTCCACAAACTGTTTGTCCAATGCAAGGAAACATACGTTTTTAATTTGAGGAACATAAAAAAAACGTATGAATATCATATAATCAAACTTAGATGATCATATGTTTTAGAGTAATTATAATTATTGGATTATTAAATTCGTGGGCTAAAGAAATAGTATTGAGCTTCTGAATGGCTTACATACTGCTCTTAGATGCTTTGGCCATCCAGGCCTTACGGAGAGAACGCGTTTTTAGAGATCACACAGATCTATTTGATTAGACGGATGAATGGCTGCTGAGCTGTTTCAGATTGCCAAGAGCACTGCTTTTAGTGCTCTCTGGAGCTTCAATTTAGCCTCCACAAGGCGTTTATACAGTAGATCTCCAACATGAACATGCAAAATGTAGCTTCAGCAACTGGTGTGTCTGTAAATGCATCGCTGGTAGGGGCTTGAGTCCCTGATGTACCTGGCAGTGGATCACTGTCTGTGTTGGGGGCTTCAGAAACTGATGCACCTGGAGCGGCATCGCTGTCAAGTGGAGCGTCTAACTGGACAAATGGTCAGTGCCACCTCTCCATTATTAGTTGTTGAATTCTTAGGTCTACTTGTGAGACCGCCACCTCCTCCTGTCCTCCTCCGGTTGTCATCGTAGATCGCTTGGCTTGGGCAATGTGTTTTTTTGCTTCAATTTTCATATCGAACCATTTTCTTTTAATTTCAGTTACCGTGCGTCCCTCTGCTGACACGGCATTTACAGCATCACTAATGTTTTGCCATTGCTGGGTTTTTGATTTTCCTGTAACGCCAGTTCTGACGCTCTGGAAAATCACATGTCTACTTTGTGTAAGTTTATTTAACAGTACATCGATTTCACTACTGCTGAAGTTCTTCTTCTTCTTACAGCCTTTTTGGTGGCATCTCTCCAATTCTCTCCATCTCTCCATCTCCAGAGTATTTCCACACGGCACAACACCTGCCCTTATATAGTGTTTAGGGGTCGTTTCCTATGCTAATAACAAACAATCGGCCACGCGCCTCCAATGTATGATCAAGTGGGATTCATCATTCAGCACACCCGTTAAAGAGCAGATTTGGGTGGTTAAGAACGTTGGGTGCATCTGGAGTTGACTTCTCTTATTTTTTCTCTTAACAGAAAATTAAGAGAAAATATAAGAGACATTTAACAGAATGTTGCTGCATGAGGCCCAACGGCTCATTAGAATTCAGTTTAAGGGCTTCCCATAGACAATAGACAACATAGACAGTGTAGCATCAATTGTACAAAATATGTAATCAATCAAACTGCATTATATCTATATTCCAAAATGCATCACAGAGAGATGGAGAGAGACAGAGAGCCATCAATATGCATGTTGGATCATAAACTGCCGGTGCCGGGAGATGAAAACGCCACACCAGCACCATCAGCACCATCAGCACCAAACCTCAGTATCTACCGTGGGCTTTTCCCCACGGGAATGACCTCCTCTGTGCCGTCGACCCTTGGCTTATGGACGTTGTAGGTGAGAGTCTGGTCGTTGATCCTTGAGCTCAGGTCCCACAGCCGGAGGTGTTTCTCCCCGCTGCAGATGCCCAGGCAAAAGCGCAGATCAAAACACAGGCCTGCGGACAGAGTAGAACACGATGAAGCACCATTGAATCACTTTCATTTGAATAACCAGCAAAATCAAGGTAAAAAGCTTCTCATTTCTGTATAAGTAAGTGTAAGTATTACAGTGGCAATCCACACAATTTGATTTCTTATTTAGTTTTATTGTTGAAAGGTTCAGATTAAGGTAGGGATATAAAAAGATTCCAAAGAAGACCATAATGAAGAAGTGGAGGAAATATGGCGGCGGCAGAACCTTGCCTAGGTCGGGCTGTCCCTCCAAGATGGATGGCCGAGCAAAAAGCTCATCAGAGAAGCTACCAAGAGGCCAAGGGCATTAAAACGACTGGCAAACTGCACGGCAGTCTGGCCTCTACATGCAACTGTTTTTAATCTTGATTTTGCTGGTTAAAAAGTGATCTAATGGATTTTCATTTCAGGCCAACAATTCATACAAATTTTAGAAGGTGTGTGGATGTTTGATATCCACTGCTATATATAGCACAGAGTAAGCTCTTGGTATAGGGTATTATTTTATCCACAATTGATTTTGTTTAACCTGGAAACAGAGAGGAACGACATGATTTTAGTTGTTGTTGGTTTAGTATTGAATTGTAGAACTGTCCACATAATATTGAAACCTAGTCAGTCTAATACATTCTCTAATGTCTAGTGAATTAAAATATAGTGAAATAAAATGATTCCTAATTCTGGTGGGGACCCCGTGGAACCCCCTCAAAGAGCTCTTCAAGGACCCGGACCCTACTTCGAGAGCCCCTTTAAAACAAACCCGTAGTCAGCACTGCAGGGAAGCGAGCAATGTGCTTGTGGTCCTCGGTCTCCAGGTTCCAGGTCACCACCTCGGTGACCCCGGTGCAAAGGGAAGGGCAAAAGGCCACGGCGTGAGTCCCTGCCTGGTTGACGGTGACCTGGGAAATGTAGTCCTGGCTGCAGCCCAATATGGACCGCAGGTACAGGAAGGAGACTGGGCTGAACAGCTCGATGTGGATGATTTCACTGTCCCTCTTGTATGGGTACCTGATTGACAAGTTGCAAAGTGTGGGGTGGAAGAAGATGCAGTGTAGTTAATATATCAGTGGTTCTCAAGGGGGGTCCAGTGATCTTGAGGGGTCTTGAGGGGCCTTCAGGGGTCCCCAGCAAAATGAGGAACAGTTTAATTTCACTATAATTTAATTTACTAGAAATTATCCCAAAGCTCCCATCACTCTCACCACTATTATACAATGCAACAATTCAATACAATGGGAGACAGTAGTGAAATAGTGAGAAATGAAGTGGCATTTCAGCTCTTGGTGAATTAAATTATAGTCAAACTAGTGAAACCTTTTTTCATTTTGCTGGAGACCCCCTGGAACCCCCTTAAGAACCACTTTGGCCCCACTTTGAGAACCATTTTATGGTGGACTCCCTGGTCACCAGTGGTGGCAATGTAACCAGTCAAACTCTATTCCACAAATAAAAAGGTGGATAAACGTTACACTTAAGTGGGTTTACCCTGCACTCCAAAGTAAAGTACCTGCAGAAGAGCAGCAGGTAGTCGGCCGTCATTTCCACGGCCTGGATGGAGGCGGCACCGTGCTGGGCTGACAAGACAGACAACACAGCGCCCCCTCTGGCACCAAATACCGCTGCCTGACAGCCTGACCTGAAACGCAGAAAGATAGAAAGAGACCATAGATAGACAGATAAATGAGAAAATTGTCAAATAACCGAAGAGGAGAAAAGGAGTATAAAGCAACAAAGAACAAGAAAAGGAAAATAACTAGAAGTAGAATATGATATTAATGTACAAGTACAAGAAAAAAAATTGCCATTTTTCATTGCATGTACTTATTTTGTCTTAGACACTCATATTGACAGCTGTGTTGTTCATGCATTATTCATATTAGCCACAGTGGATGAGATACAACATAAATATATTGCAATATATCTTTCTAATGCATGTATTCTTAATCATTTAATCAATTCAGATGTCAAAGTAAGTTAGGATCCCAGTCTGCAGCTCTGGTAAAACGACGTATTGTGTATGCATAATAGATACGTCACCAAGTCCTAACCTTACCACATGTGGATGCTAAATCACAAGCAACCAAAGCCAGCCTGGGTTGGAATCCATTCACTTTGAAGTCAATTCAGCAAGTGGATTCCCATCACATTCCATTATTATGAGAATTACAGTTTAAATTAACACTTGGAATTGAGTGATTGGAAGCGAGCTGTAACTGTCCCCGCAGTCTTGTATTACCGACAACACCGGCGACCTAATTTGTTTTGATACCTACACCTCTCCGGTGTGAGGGTATGGGTTCCACTCTAATTACTCTGACCTTCACTCCATTTAATTAAGTGACAAAATCAAGATAAAAAAATCCCCTCTCTTTTACCATCTTCTCAGTATGGCATCGGCTTCAGCATCATTCATCTGTGTGATGGGGAGCTAAGGCATGGAGAAATCGCCCGCGGACCACATTACACTGGCCAGGTACCTGAGAAGTAGATCGTCTTAATAATTTAGCACTGTTTTCAAACCCAGAGGTGAAATTTGTCTCGGTACGATGGTGGCCTGATTTCACAGCTTGTTAACAAAGGGATATGTGATATTATTTAAGATTGCTCGAAGTGACACTCGTGACTCATGCATTGTGCATGTGACGATAATGCGATCGCCGTCAGCTGCTACTCATGATGACCTACTAGGATCTAAATAGGCCTGCTGTGGCAGGCTGGCCCGTTGGTCATCTCAGGCTGTGATCAGATAGTCAGTCTTTTAACTCCTTTGTGAGTATCACTAGTAACAGAGAGTAACAGAGCAAGAGGTCGAAGTCAAAAAGTCAAGTTCTATAGCCCTTTATCACAAACAACCCTCAAAGGACTTTACAGGCCTAAGTTGGTCAAGCTGATGGACAATCAGATTTATGACACAGTCAGTTATCAATTATCAGTCAAATAATGACAATATGATAGTTACAGAATATGATGAAAACAAGTGTGGTAATTCAAAAAGGCTCGGCCCACCAGGATGTCTGGGTGTAAGATAGATGACAGGGCAAAATATAGTGCAGGTCATATAGATCTGTGTATCTGGCTCAGTTCAGTAGAGTAGTTCAGTATCCATGGTCAGTTCGGCGTATGTAATGCAGGCCATATGAGTCAGTGTCCTCAGTCGACCAGGGGCTGAATAGACTGGTGTATGTAGATCCGGTAATAAAATCCTGCGTCTCACGTCAGACAGTGTTGGCACCACAACCCACCAAGCAGCACTCCATAGGAGCATTACACCATTCTGGTTGCTATGCAACACAAAATTTGACAACAACTTGCAAGCTATCTAATTAGTGTTAGCTAACTAACCATGATCATGGCCTTGGCTGGTAAGTGATGACAACATCTAAATCGTCCACGTGTCCCCAATCACGTCATAAGGACACGTCACATGCACCACACACTGCACTAGCTTGGATTAAAGATGGATACATTTTTTCGACCAGGTTTCAACCCAGGCTCTCTTTCTAATGGCATCCTAACAATCATTCCAGACCCTTATGTTGTTGATTGAATTAGTATTTAGCAAGTGTTTTATTATAAATCAAAACTTTGAAATCCTATTGCTGAGTGAAACGGAGTTGCGGAGTTGAACAAGAGTTAAGTTCAACAAAGTGCATATTTAGGTGAATAGATATTTAGTGTAAAGGCCTAAGGGCAGTAAGTGTGAAAATGTGAATCTAAACTGATGAGATTTGCTCCAACCTGTAGGCGAAGAGGACGTAGTCTCGGATGGAGTTGTTCGACAGGAGTATGGAGCGGTCTTTGTGGATCGCCGTGCACTCCAGGGAAATGTTAACACAACACAGCAGGGAGCAGGAAGAGGCCAAGTCAAAAACCTGACAAACACATGTAGGTGTCCTTAGACATTATCCAAAAATCTTCTTTTGTGGATCTAAGGACATGACATGAACAGCTAAAAATCATTCCAGACTCTCATTTTGTTGACTGAATTAGCATTTAAGATAAGATGAAACTTTAACTCGGGTTGTTGCAGCAGCAAATAATAGGATACAGCAAAGAAAATAGAATATGAATAAGAACAGTTCAAATATATGAGTGAAAAGTATGAAAAATATAAGAATTACAGCATGTTTAAAGATGTGTTTGAAGTACTAAATGAATGAAAAATGTGTATTGTACAAAAATATACAAAAACTGAAAAGCTGAAAATTAACGGATGAAATGCAACGAAACTGGAGCCTAGGTTGAAAAAAGTGAATTTTTAACTGCCTCGTTCATGTGTTTTATGATAAATGAAAACTTTGAAAGCCAATAAAGCCAGAGGAAAATAAAGGAATAAGCTATGAGCACCTTGACTAGATGACTCCCATCATAGAAAGCCACCAGTAGCTGTCCTTCGCAGGTAGTGGTTACAATGGCAACGTCCATCGAGCCAGTTTCTGAATACACAACTCGCCCGGATTCCACCTCTCTCACCTGAGACACAATGAGAGTTCATACCTCGACATCTTTGACTTTTGACTTTTGCAACAAGAGTCTTGATATTATATTGATGTTATAAGCTTCTGCCGTTCCAAAGTCTTAAGGCTAAAGGTGACGAGGCTTTTGCCTCTGACCCGTCTGAGGAGCTCAGGCTAGCAGAATCACTGTTATCTTTTAAATTGCTTCTTAAAAACTATTTTTATAGACTTGATTATATGTGATGTATTTTATCCTACAAATCTTACTATTGTTTTGCCCTCTATTCTTATTCTTTTGCTATGTCTTGGAAGCATTCACATGTTTATCTTGTTGGAATGCCCGCAAAGGAAACCTACATTGGTGGATTTGCTGCTTTGTTTCCCTCTTGTGTTGACACACATCTTCAATTAGCGACACTAAGTTGGAGATATCAGAGGCTACAAAAAAATCCACACGTCCTACTTGTCATTACCGCTAGGAGGCTGACGTGAAGGGTTTTCCCAGGTTTTCCCAGTTGGCAAACCCCCAAGATTTATGGTAAATCCGATATGATTGGAATGCGGCATTAGTGCGGGGAGTGATAGATTGATTTCAAATAAAACCAAAAATCTGAATGATTTTCATCACTTTGGTGTCATTTTATGATTGCAACTCTTAAAACGCCATGGCAGAACACGACTACTTGCTGGAATATTCACTACACCACTACATTCATCTGTGTTACAGATGTCTACAGAAAACTTAAATTGTTGACAGCTTCAAATGTATTTGAACGCATGAACACTTCCAAGTCGTTGCTTTTAGCCATAAAGTAGTTTTGACATTCCCACATGACGCAAATGAATCAAAAATAAAATCAAAGTTTGCGTCCAACCTGCAGACTTTGTCCCATGCGGAGCACAAGCATTCTATCATCCAGGCCGAGGGTGAGGGAGTCTGCCACCATGCCCCCCACCCCGTCCAGGGTCCTGACCACACGTCTCAGCTCCAGGTCCCACAATCTCAGGCTTCCATCTGCTTCACAGGTGACACCCAAGGGTCCTCTTCGTCCCCCTCCCAGGGCGGTCACGTTAGACGAGTGACCTGGGCAGACAGAGATATTCAATCCACTTATTTCATTATACAGCGACACTGACATTGGTTTATGTCAGTCATTCGATCCAACTATTTCATCATACAATAGCTAGATATGTTTATATGCATGTTATTAACTATACACACCCCTAAAGTAGTCCCTCCCTTTTTGCACAGTCTTTATTATATCATGCTATAATTATAGTAATTATCATGCACACACAATGTGCTTGTAATGTACTTATGCCTTATAATGCCTTATGAGCACCACTTCAAATAAAGTGATAAAATATATTTTATGCTTTTTCCTTATTTCCATTCCACAAACGCAACAAACCAACAATGGCCACCATACAAGATGTACAGTACACAATATAAAAGCATTCAATCCCAGGGTATTTATTACTGATGCGATACAAGGTTATTTTGTACAATATATGTATATATAATAATAATTGTAATAAAAATAATGTTCAAAATTAAAGAAAGATTGTCCTGTTGGTCAAATTAACTGTTAAGTGATGAGAACATAGACATTAAAATGCTAAAGTGCTAGCATGTAGCCTACTATCACTCAACATAGTGTATGCTAAAGTGTTAGCATGGCGCACTGGAGCCAATGATCTACAGGGGAACAATGGGTGATTTTGGTGTCTATGTTCTCATCACTTTAACCAATGGGACAATTTCCCCGAAACCTGGTATATTCCTTTAACTCTGCGAAACAAGGGTGTGTTACCTGCTAGTAGGGTGTGTTGTAGCCCACCTGGGGGCAGAAGGCAGGTGTAAGAGGGCAGCAGGACTGGCAGGGAGGACTGGGCACACTGAGCCAGCAGGCCATGGAGGTAGCTGAACTTAAGCGGGTCGCCTGGGTGAGAGAACATCTTAGAGACCAGCAGATAAGGCAGACAAAACTCGATCAAATAATGTCTTTTTATATTGTAGTACAAACCCTCTACCACAGTGGTCCTCATATCTGGTCCTCAGGGTCCAGAGTACTGGTGGTTTTCTTTCCTACCAGGTAGTTAATTGCATTCACCTGGCATCCCAAGTGTAAATCATTAGATAGCCATAATGAAAGCTACCTGGCAGAATAGAAAACATGCAGGACTCTGGCCCTCTACACCTCTAGGGTTAGACGGATATGGGTTTTCAAAGGCAGATTACTAACTAGGGTTAGACTGATATATCCAGAGTTTCCTGCTATTGCTGCCTTAAAGAGCTGCTAACCCTAAAATAATTTCATTAGTTCATCAGCAGCTCTTTCAGGCAGGGTGAGGCAGGTTTCATAGCGGGTTTTACAGACTGACACAGCTGAAAATGTTGAGTAAAAGAAGTAGTTATTAAAATAATCCGAATGAAAATGTATTCACTAGCTGTGGTCAGGGAGGAACCTCCATTATATTAGAGGTGGATGACACTGACTGGCCAATATCAGATTTTTTTAAAAAGGCCAATATCGGCCCAATATATCGGCCTAACCCTAGAACCCTCATCCTAATATAACAATAAGACACATACTGTACATAAATATTCATGATCAAAATTTATTAGGAGATTCTGAGTCAGACTACCTGGAGCCACGGGACGATCCTCGGTAACTATCTGTCCAACACGGCCCATAATCTGGGAGGCCAGCTGACAGGGATCCTGCTGTAACACAGTCCTGGACAGCTCCAGAGCACTGGACAACACATCCACATCTACCGCCGCTCTAGGGTAAGAAGGAGGGTTGCAGCAATCAGTGTTCAGATAGATGGAAGGGTGAGTGACAGGAAAGATTAGGGACCCAATGATGTGCAAGAAATATCCTGAGGAAAAGTATATGGGAAAGAAAAGGGAGATAAATTCACTATTTACTTTTAGCGTGGTCATAATCTGTGTAAGTGATCAATTAGAACCACATTAGAGGCATACTCTAATGCTGTGTTCACATTTTTGGTTTTAAAAAAAATATTGTACTAGTCAGCATCGAGGGGTGTCAGTCAACATCAACAGCAAGCCGCATTCTCACTACTAAAGTGATTTTAATAAACAAGAGGCTCAACCAGTTCATGACGACTGATTAAATAAAATCTGATCTGTTTAAGCTGCACTAGACAAGATATTTAACTACCCCTCTCTTCTTCGTCTCTTTCTTACATTGTTGACACAGTGTACAAGCCAATCACAACGCAGTTTCAGACAAGGGCGGGGACAGTAACCAATGAAATTGAAATTTATGGACACCGTGGCCCGGTGCTGAACCGCCCGATTGTCAAGTATAGATTTCTGCTTGCAAGCTGCAATTTTGCTCTCAAAGACAAAATTCCCTCTTGCTGAAAGCACCCTTGAGTTTTGTCATGGAAGTAGATTCACCCTGTTTCACCAAATAAAATTCTGGTGTAAGCTTAAGAACAAAATGATCAGTAGTGAGCAAGTTCCTCGTCCAGAGAAAGATGGACGCACCAAGGTTAGATATTTTGCCTTTCTCGGCTGAGTTTACTGTTGAACCTCTGGTTTGCCATTTACCGCCTATCGCCACAATGTGAAAGCAGCATTAGACTTAGGCAGGATGCTCTCTATATTCTGACTGGACCTACTTGTCTGGTAGCACAGCCTTCTTCAGGTCCTCCTCCATGTCCATGACAGACAAGCCCCAGGCCTTGTGTAGCAGGAACTCATAGTTGAAAACACACTCGGACAGGAAGGGTAGGATTTGGCCTGAACGAACCAGGTGGTAGGGCAGCCCGTGAAGCTTCCTCAAATTGAATATGTAACTCTTCAGCATACCTTCGCCATCTTCCTCACCCAGTGTCCATGCCAATGGCTGAAATATGTATGCATTGTCCGATTTGTCCTGGTAGTAGTTGGCATAGTCTGCGTGCACAGCGATACGGGAGTCATCTGTTTTGAGATAGTGTTTCATGCATACACGGCTCAGCTCCGAATGGGTCCAGCGGTACACCCATGTCCCATCTGTCTGGACCTCAATCAGGTGTTGACCGAGGTCATGTTTCAGTCGGGCCCACAGGACATAAGGTACCCTAGGGTGGCTGGAAGAAGAGGGGTGGGCTGAGGTAATTTCCTGGAGCACCTTCTCATCTTTGGCCAGCAGGTCCAGCAACTCCTGATGATGGAGATGAAAATGGATTGGTCCAATCAGTGTCGTCCACCTCTAATATGATGGCTTGATGCAGTTTGATTGATTACATCTTTATTGTAGAATTGCTCAATATTACACTGGTTGTCTATGTGAAGCCCTTAACCTGAATTGATTCTAATGCAATAATCTTCATTCTATTATTAGTATTAGTATTATCGTGGGGTTTATAGGAGGGTTTTAATCACATGATGGTCTAAACACTGCAGAGAATACTATGTTGGAGGGGAAACAATAAATAGTTTTTTTTCAAATTCAAAGATATTGAATATCGGAAACAAAATAGCGGCTATCGGCAGCTTCAATCCCAACAAATTGGAATTGGCCTTCAAAAACCCATATCAGTCAAACCATTGTAAAGATGTAGCAAGGTAAAGTTTCCCTACCTCTTCAGTGACACCCCAACGTGAAAGCGATATCAGTGATGTTGCCCGTCTCACCAGCTGCCTCCCGTGGTCTCTTTCCAGGTGAGCCAGGAGGCCAAGGTAGAGGCCCTCCAGGCTGGCCGGGAGGCTTAGGCTGGCTCGGAGGGAGAAGGAGGTCCAGAGTTTGCTCTCCCAGTAAGCTGCCTCCATGTAGAGAGGGGAGGGAGTGAACAGACAGGCCTGGAGGAGGAGCTGCCACTGATGGACCTGCAGACGCCTCTGATCAGCCTGGAGTTTGGCCTCTAATGCTGCGGTGATATCATGGACACTGAGGGGCGGAATGGACAGAGCAGTGGGATGGACTGACTGTTGGAGACAGAGGGAGGGATTTTCACATTGTAAATCACATTATCTATTGTTATCTATTGTTAAGACCATTTTAAGAGCCATTAATGCAGGTAATGACAAACCTTTTCTCGCAAATTTATCCGGCCAACACTGTGCTTTTGTCTAATCTAATCTAATATAATCCAATTATGCTGACCTGCAGACTGAGAGCGCAGGGCGAGTCAGTGGTCGCAGACAGGATGAGGCGGACATTGGGAGGTACAGGGATGGAGATCCAGGAGAGGTCTGGACCATGTTCCTCAGACAGCTCATCTAACCCGTCCAGCAGAATGACCAAAGGCTTCTCTGCTCCCACTCGGCCCAATAGAGAGTAGAACTCATTGATCAGCTGAGGCAGACCCTGTAGAAGACACATAGACCCCCATTACTCCCGGAATTAACATGCATCCTGGGTGATTGGATTGGAATCAGATAGAGCAAAAAACACAACAAATCCAGGTGTAAATGCACCCAAGATGCACTGAAGATCTGGTCATCCAAACCATCAGAGGCGCATTTGGCTACATTAACTGCAAAATGGAAATGTATTGGGTCGCCAATTCACAAACAGCAGCTATGGAAATCGAAATAGCACACAGATCTAACCAGGAAGATCGTGCAAATCAAACAGGAGGTAAGCAGTGTTCAATCTGTTTTAGCAAGGGAAAGAGAACTCTAATTTCATCCAGTGTGTCAGGTGTAAATGTAATGCAGCTAAATCACATCTAGACTTAGCTTAGCTTGGTAAAAAACTAAAATTTCCATAGTGCTTTATGCTACAGCGCTGTTTTTGATTGACCATCCGGCTCTCCATGATAAATATGGTACGGTGTTAGCTGGCAGATTGTAAAGATTCCCCAAGAGTGAGTTTGTGAAAGAACAAGGCTGGCTATCGTCTCTTCTTGTGATTGGTTGGGAGTTGGCGAGGCTTATGGGTATTGTAGTAGGTGTCATAGAAATGTATGCTTTTATGTTTCATAATGCTTGTTTCATAATGTTTCATATGCTTTTATGTTTCAGGTTGCGAGCTGCTAAAGGGAGCAAGTGTAGAGAACGGAGAAGGGTAGTTGGAGCGGTTGAACACCAGATGAGCTGCAGCTTTCTGAACAAGCTCCAGAAGTCTGATGGCAGACGCCGGGGCGCCAGCAAGGAGGGAGTTGCAGTAGTCCAGGCGGGAGATGACAAGAGCCTGGATGAGCACCTGTGCCATCTCGTCAGTGAGGAAGGGGCGAATCCTCCTGATGTTGTAGAGTAGGAATCTGCAGGAGCGTGTCACTGATGTGATGTTTGCCGAGAACGACAGTTGGTCGTCCAGGGTCACACCCAGATTCCTCGCTGTCCAAGTTGACGTCACCACAGCATTGTCAATGGTGATGGCCAGGTCTCAGTGCGGACAACCCTTCCCCAGGGAGGAACACCAGCTCAGTCTTGTCCAGGTTGAGCTTCAGGTGGTGCACCAACATCCACTCCGAGATGTCTACCAGGCATGCAGCAATGTGTGCTTCCACTTGTGTGTCAGAGGGGGAAAATGACAAGATCAGCTTATGCATCGGCATAGCAGTGGTAGGAAAAGTCATGGGAGTGGATAACAGAACCAAGAGATGTTGTGTAGAGGGAAAAAAGAAGAGGACCCAGAACTGAACCTTGTGGAACCCCAGTAGTCAACCTGCATGGTTATAACACAGACCCTCTCAGCGTCACTTGGTAGGAACAATCCATCAGGTAGGATGCAAACAGGGAGAGTGCAGAGCCTGAGACACCCATCCCCTCGAGGGTGGAGAGGGAGATCTGGTGGTTCACCGTGTCGAACGCTGCAGACAGGTCCAGGAGTATCAGGACAGAGGAGAGAGAGAGAGAGAGCTCTCGCAGTATGGAGCGACTCTGTCACTGCAAGGAGGGCGGTTTCGGTCGAGTGACCTACCTTTAACCCAGACTGGTGTGGGCCCAAGAGGTTGTTCTGGTGGAGGTATAAGGATTGATTGATTAAATACAGCACGTTCAAGAGTTTTGGATAGGAAGGGTAGAAGGGAAACCGGTCTGTAGTTTTTGACCTCAGGGGGGGTCATGTTCTTTGCTATAGTTCACTTTTATGCCGAAGCACCATTAAAGGAAAGTTTTTGGGAGATTGTCCCATTGGTCAACTTACCCACAAAGCATCCATAGACCCCGATTGATCATTCACACTGGTGCTCTATGCTAACACTCTAGCATACACATATTGAGTTTTGGAACCCAAAACTATGAACATTGCAAAATATGACAGAGAGCTAAATTGTGCAAGGCAAAGAAATTAGATTTACATCCAAAATCACAGTCTTTGCAAACCAAATTGAACATTTTAATTTGGAGCAGTGCAATAACATTTGATATTTTTATGCTCGTGACCTACTATGACCTGAAGTGTTATCGTGGAGCCTACTATCACTCAATTCAACATAGTGTATGCTAAAGTGTTAGCATGGAGCCTACTATCACTCAACAAATGTATACTAAAGTGTTAGCATAGAGAATACTATCACTCAACATAGTGTATGCTAAAGTGTTAGCATGGAGCGTACAATCACTCAACATAGTGCATGCTAAAGTGTTAGAATGGAGTACATGAGCCAATGATCTACTGGGGACACATGGATGTCTTCTAGGCTGTCTAGGCTCTCATGTAAAGGCACAATCTTTCAGAACCTAAAGGTGTATTCCTTTAAGATATAATGAAGCTGTGAGTTTTGTGGATACTACAGATACCACAGTACCTCTGATAGTTGTGTGTGGGGACAGTAGGCCTCAGCCAGCTGGACACACAGACTCTGCAGGACCAGACGAATGTTCCTGCTCTCTCCGGTGAAGCCAACAAAACACACCAACACCTTCACAGCTCTGAACCGAAGAACACAAAAACTATGACATGACTTCTAAGGTTTTACTGTCAAGACATTTCAGCTTCAACTGATTTATTCTATTCCATTCTATTCTACAGAGGCTTTGTAGTTGTGTCACAAATCAGCCACATCTGACACCACCACGGAAGTGCACTGGAGAACTGGCTGTGTACAAAAAATGTCTACATGGGCAAGAAAAAGAAAATTCTTGAAAAACATTGTTGTGGTGTGGGTGTAGGTAAATTCAGTAATGTTACAAGTAAAAGTGAATGGTCGGATAAGGTTACTGTGACACAGTGAACTGTCTTGTCTCTGAGTTGTAGCTTGAGAAGAGTCAGCTCAGTTAACCTGAACAAACTGTTAGCCAGCTAAGTAGCAGCAGGCTAATTTAACAAAGCAAACAATATTAATGTTTTGGGTTTGTTGGGTTATTATTTTTTGCCTTTATTGGACAGTCAACAGTAGAGAGAGACAGTAAAGACTGTTGAAATTTGAATCAAATCTCAAATTAAATTGATCCATTCCTCGTATTTGCACTCTTATACCCAGGTAGCCAGGAAGACGCTAGCTGTGCTATTGTAGCCATGGTGGCACTCTTCCCCCAGCCTGGTGGTCCCAGTAAGAGGATCGGCCTGGTCGACTCCTGGACGGCCTTCTTTACGTCAGCTAAGAAGGCCTGCCTCAGTACGCAGTCCTTCCCCCTGGAGGGACAGAAGGGTATCTCATTGGAAATGAAGGGTGCATAGAGTAAAACTGCACGGATTTAGCCTTTTACCCCTTTTCCACCGACCGGTTTATGGGGCTGGTTCGGAGCCGGTGCTTAATCTCGAACAGTTCTTTGCGTTTCGACAGCAAAAGAACTGGCTCTCGGCCAGAAAAATCGGTTCCAGAGTAGCACCAACGCTTTGCTGGTCTAGAATCAAGCACCGCCAAGCACCGCCAAGCACCGCTTACGTCAGGGGCCGTTATCGTGACCAACCAGTGTTGTGACCGGCATTTTTCATATAGATATAACAGCTTCATATAGATATATAGATATAAACTTTATTCATCCCAAGAGAAATTGCAGAAATCGACATAAAATTGAAACAGCGGTTGTCCGTGGAGGAGACAAACCGTCTTCTTGCACTGTGGTCCTCGACAGAAATTCAACATAAACTCGAGGCAGTACAAAATCTTGAAACAAATCCAGCACGAGATGGCTTCTGCGGGGTTCAACAGAAACGTCAAACAGATAAACAACAAACTGAAGAAATTAAAAAAGGACTAGAGGGACGAAAAGAAAGACCTCGGGCGAAGCCGCAATCGCCGAGCGGAACACTGGTTTAATTACAAACCATAATGCAAGCTATAACGTTAGCGTTTTGTGAAGAGAATTCGCCGCCGATATGGAGGAACTCATTAAACACACGCTATTTAAAGTGTATTGTTATTACATGTGTGCTGGTTTCTAAATCGAAGTTGTTATAGATTATTTCTGGCTAAATTGTGTACCGGTTCAGTGTTTGGTGCTGCTGATATGGAGGAACTCATTAAACATTAAACTCTCTTTTCAAGTGTAACCCTTGTTTGTGTAGTTTATATAATTCTTCCGTTAGCTTGGATCCAAGTGGATCCAAGTGCAGTATACAAATAAGTGTAGTATACAATAAAACACGGGGTTCAATCTCAAACAAGAGACGTATACAGACGAACACAGTGACGTAATGACGTGGCTCTCTGGCCCGTCTCTAGCCCGTGGAAAAGCAAACCAGTTCTTAGGAGGTTTGTAAATTGAACCAACTCCGAACCAGCACTAGCACCAGCCCAGCAGCAGCACTTAGTTCTGGTCAGTGGAAAAGGGGTATTTGTGTACTTGTAAATTTTTGAGTATTTTTTGTAGTCAGTTGTTTTACTTTTCCTTTTGACTGAATTGACTTGATTCTCCATCTATTACAGAGTGCAGATTTTGAAGGCTCAACGTGTGAAGCTGCAGCTTTAAGTAGATTTTACAGAAATTTAAGAGAAAAGTAACAGTACTTATACTTGAGCAGGATATTTCGGTAATCTTTCCACCTGTGATGATTGGTAATTATGTATAATTTTAATGATCTACTCACAGAGCTAGCCCATAGTTAACGTGGCGCTGTATCTCCTCCTTTATCCTGACTCTGGCAGCCTCTCTCCTTACCATGTCAAAGGGCCCTTTGGCTTTGGTCACCTCCATTACTCTGGAATAGGGGAAGCACATGGCTGCAGTGCATGGTCGTCTGCATATTTACAAAGCGTGGCTGTGTTTCCATATATGGTCGTGTGTCGTACTTGTTAAGGGAGCTGATGACGGTCCGCTGGACGTGGGAGGAGATTCGCTCTGTGTAGAACTGGTGGGAGCGATTGTGTTTGGGGTTCAGGCCTTTCCTTCCCCAGCCCACTTTACGCTCATAGATGTTGGTGTGGCGCAGCTTGATGATGTTACACAAGGAAATTAATAAATAAATGAATAAATGTTAATGGTGGGACTGCAATGGACTAACTTACTGTTTAATTGAATCACACATGGATATGTGCAATTATCATTGAACCTACATTTACATCATATATACTAGGGTGGTATATGTTTGCTTTCCCTTCTCTCTATTACACTCACTCACTGTACATCACCCCTTCTCCACTCATACCTTTTTATGAAGGCAGTTTATGAAGCGCTGGTGTGCTGCGCTGAGCGTGGGATTGAGCTGTGGTCGTCCGTTCAGCAGGTCGGTGTACTGAGCGGCGTGTTCGTTCTTCAGGTTGTAGTAAAGGTCTGGGATGACTCTCTTGTAGCAGTGGCAGTGCTCCTCTGGTGGAGCCTGGTCTCCCAGAGACTGGAGACCCTGCTCTACCTCCCAGTCCAGAACTAGGCATGAAAGCATATACAGTGATAGCTAGAGTTAGACCATTTGTTTAAAGACCAATACCAATATTTTGTGGTTGAAGCTGCCGATAGACGATATTTTTAATATCTTTCATGATTATGATCATTTTTGTGCAAAAAAACTCCATACTTCAACCATACCAACCAACCCACCAACCAAAACCATACTTCAAAGCTGCACAAGGCAAGATTTTTATGGAAAAATACACTGGTCTGATCAGCCTGAATCACAAAATTCTGGTATCGGTGTAGTCACTGGTTTTTAATGGAACGCCAATATCGACACAATATATTGACAAATCGATTTATTACATATTGGCAAATCAATATATCAGGTACCTACTTACAGTACCTACCAGTCCTGAGTAACAGTGACGCTCCCTCTTCCCCTAGTGCCTCCGCCCCACTGCGCTGTAGGACCCCCCATAGGCGCTGGCAGGTAGTACTCCAGTCCTTCCTGGCTTGCCTCCTCCGCTCTCCATTACTATTCAGCAAGTCTGGGTGGTGAGTGCTGTAAAAGTCACAAAAGATGGGGAAGTTGATCATTATATATTTTTACATGTTCCATGGTTAGCAGTTTGGCAATATATGGGGCCAATAATGGCCTTTCATCAAAAACTGGATATCGGCCAGTCAGTGACGTCCACCTCCAATTTATAACTAGCTGGTGTAGGTTAAAACTGACAGATATACATTGAGTTAATGGTTGATGAGTTAATGACTAAATTCCACTATGAGTTTCTACAGGATATTTAGGGAAGAAGCCCTAGGAGACTTTTCTGAGACCACCTGTTCATGTTTATCATATTATCTAACTCCTGACTAGACTAGATTTAGTGACTTGATTACTACGATTTCTGATTGCATATGAATCTACTCAAAGCAAAGTCATAGCTGAGGGTCAAGGTCCTGTGACAGGGTTATGGATCTTAGCTGTATCGTCTTGGTGTGTGAATCGTCAACGGCCTTCAGAGACCTGGAGGAGAAAGTTCCTAAAGAGAGAGTCGTGTAATAAAAGCAAAATGATTGAGTTATTTAAGACTTTGCTCAAGGGAATGACGGTGTAAAGAAAGAGTCTTTGTGCTGCGTTGCGTGTACAGCATTATTCCCTGGTGTTTGTTCTGACAATACGTGGCCTAGGGCAACACCACGGAAACCAAACCAAGCACTCCACATGCTGACAATGTTATGCGTTGCTGGGAAGTACAATACATACCGTAGAAAGAACGTGTATGGAAACCAGTGTGGTCAGCATTTGAACAATTCCTCAGATAAAGACCAAGAACAAAACAAAACAAACCAACACATTCCCCAGAATTGTATTCTATAATAATAATAATGGTATCGGCCCCATATATCGGTCTAATCCTGTGTTGAACCCGGGAAATATATCCTTATATCTGTTTCACCTGATGGGAAGTAAGCGGTAGACGAGAGGAAGGCAGTTCTCGTCAAGCTTGTACCACATCTGGAGAAGGCTCAGGTCTTTGTCGAAATCCCCCCAGGTCCTCTCAGCCACAGGGCTGAGCCTGGCCTCCTCGGCTTCGGAAAAAGAGTCGCAGGAGCTCTGGCTCAGCAGTCCCGAATTCGTGGCCTGCTCTCCGAAATTGAGATAATTCCCATAGACGGATTCCTGGACAAAACTACTGGTGGCGCTGTCTGCGGCGACGCTGGGCTGGGGGTCGGCAGCGGGAACATCCTCCGCTGGTTTCTTTTTGGACATGCTCTGTCGGTGTCTCTCCACCACTCTCACTATGGTCTCAAAGGCCTCTCTGGAGATGGTAGAGGGAAGGCTCTGGACCTCATACTTCTGTCCTAAGAACAACTGACCCACAGAATGGAGAATCATGCATGAATTCATCATGTGAGATACAAAGATGATTTATGCTATTTTTCAAGGAGGAGGGGAGCTTTCAATTTGTATTATTCGATAATGACTCCTACACCTTTTTGCCAAAGTAATGCCAAGACTTTTCTAAGATCATCTATTATATCACTATTTGTCAGAGCCTATGTTGCAAATGTCACATTTTTAGGATTAATATCTGATATATGTTATATGTTGTGAAGAGAAACTACCATTTGTTTCCTATATCTAGATCAAGACCAGTCAACATCTAACTTTGTCAGTCAAGTAATAATCCTGAAACACACAAACCCACAAACAAAAACAATAAACCAGTTAACCGGATCCTCCCGTCTCTGTGCTCATTGTGCCTGACCCATTGTGATTATCCCCCTGGAAACTAAGTCCCCTAAGTCAGGTTGCAGTCTGGAAGATTTTACAATATATGATAACATCTCACAATAAAGTTTGCTCCCTGGGTTTCCTGACATCGTTGGAGATTCTCCACATGGATTGCTACGGTGTCATGGCGGTCGGCGACAGGGTTTCCCACTCCCCACCGTAGGTCGACCATCCTGAAGTCGTAGCCTCTCTGCTTACAGTAGAGATACAATCTGGGGTACACATTCTCCATCAGCGCACTCCTCTCTGCAACTGTGTCTAAATCACACACACAACACACAGACATAATGTAAATATCACAGGACAACCAATTTGGTGGTAATGTACCGGAATACCCATGCTAGAGTACTGCAAACATTACCACCAAAAATACCCAGATTGCAGTTTTAGTTCTACAAACCTTTCTTAAGAGTCAGAGCTGCTTTTTAGGTAGGAATAATTTCATTGGTTGGTTAACCCTCAATGGGCGGAGCCAAAGAAACGCCTTTTCTGGATAAGTAATAGACCAGTGAAAAAGGCAACGGGTAAGAGAGGAGGAGGATAATATTATGAAGCCTAGTGCTCTGCTACCAACTGAAAAAATACAATTTACCCATGCCAAGTTATTTTGGTTAGCTGCTAGCCTGCTGACCTTCCAATATCATGAATGCCATGGTCATGAGTGAATGAAATGAATGGCCATTCACTCTGGAAAACGGTGGTTCTTTGGCTCCACCCACTGAGGTTTTCAACCAATGAGATTATTTTTGCCTCTGAGAAATGTTTGTAGAACTAAAACTCCATCACATAAGTACAACAAAGTGTACCCTACCACAAGAAATGCCAAATGTGCCCCCACTGTTCTGGTATTGAATCCCACCAAAGCTTTTCTTTTAGAAATCACTTGACTGACAAATCCGCCGTTCAATCCCTGAACTGGTAGGAGGGACAAGGCTGATTATCAGCTGCACTTGGTGCCAGCTATTCTGTTTCACAATGCCTGGGTGATGTGTGGTTGCTTTGAGGCCTGTTAAAAAGGAAATGGGATGTGGGAAGGAAATTGTTTGTGAAACCCTGGTTTAAAAGTGAATATTGTCAATTGAGAACATTGTGACAACATGAACAGTGAAAAAGAAGTGGGATGCATTAATTATCTAAGTGGAAACCTTCACTCTGTTAAGTCCTGTCAGTCCTCTTCTACATGTTATTCTCTACCCTCTTACTTTCATGTGCTTTTGTTCTGATCGTAACATCTTATTTGCCATAATTGATTGCTAACTGATCATTTCTGGGTACATCCTTTTACATGGTATCCTTTAACACTTGCTCTACTCTCTCTTCCTTTGTACTTTCCCACCATCTAAAAAATAAAAATGTTAGAGGTGAGTGGCCTGCACACTGTCCTATAAAAAAATCGATGGTAATTCACACAAAACTCAGGGTGCTTTACTACAGGACTTTTTGCAAGGGATACAGTAGATTCAACCTCTAGCCAGTTGATGAAAGCTTTTACATCTGTTGTTCTAAACCCCCGGTATCAGGTAAAAAAATCGGAAAAATTCGGTGGCACACAGGAAGTGATTCGATTTACAGTTTGTTTGAAATAAATAGAAGATCTGGGTAGTTAGCATGAGCAGCGATAGCCACCGTGGCTGAACAGACAAAGAAAAGAGCGCCACCTACAGAAAATCCAAGGAGAAAGACAGTCACACTACTGGACACACTGTTTGATTGACAAGTGATCTCTGGGAAGTGCGGTCAAGAAACACTATAGCAATGAGACACACATGGATTACCATTAAAGAAAAAACAAGTATAAATTAATGTTTTCCTAAAAATATAATTATGTTCATATGATTCTTACCTTTGTATCCACCACATATGTAGACCATGAATCTCTTCTCTTTGAGATGAAATGGAGGGACTTCCTTTCTTTGAAGCTTGCTGGCCACCATAGTATTTAATGGGGGAGTCTTGTAGAGTTTGTTGTCCTCCCTTGGTTTGTCCACATCATCCTTATTGGACCCAGCAGACAGGCATGTCCTGCCCTCTGTTGATGAGGTCAAATCCTTGATATCCAGATGGTCCTTTTCATTTCCCTCTTCTTCTTCCCCATCCTCCTCCCCAAGTGCCGCCAGGCTCCTCAGTAACTTTGGGGAGTTCTCCTTTATTCTGCCATGTTCACTCAGATCTAGTAAGGCCTGGCCAGCCTTGCCCTGTGGAAAATAAAAACTGGGTCTGCGTGATGAATGCTTGACAGATAACGCTGGTATACAGACAAAATACAGCTATATCTCTTGGCTTTTTGACATTTTAGGACATTGGTGGATCCTTACCTTGACTAAATGACCTTGTGTTTTCAGGAGGTGTAATATGTCAGTTACTTTGTACTCGGAGAGTGAGTAATTGTGGGTTTCAGCTTTGCGGCGCAGCTGTAGTTGATACTGGAAGACAAAAAGAGGATAATTTAGCTGTTTCAATTGATCTTGGGGTTGTCTCAATAATGGACAAACAGAAGATATAGATATAAACCATTCGCAAACATTTAGTGTTTTAGCCTTTAGCACTTACTCTGAGGTGATCTTCAATATGTGATTCTGCCTCCTCGTTCAATTTGGTTAAACGCACGTTCAAGTTTGTCCTCTACAATGTAGCATAGCGCGTATAGAAGACAAACATCAATATATTATTGTTACATTAACTGTGATATCTGTGTATAATTACCGTAAAGAAATGAGACCACGGGAGAGACGATTAGCGCTAGTGTTTCTCCAAATTAAGACTACATTTCCCATGTACCCTGTTGCTTCCTGTCACCCCTCCCCCTCCCTGGCTTTTTTGTCTTTGCTGAAGAGGATGAACATGTTGGAAGTAATTTTTCCATCTTCCTTTTACTCCATCCAACAGTAACTCTGAAAGCTGTGTTCCGTTAGCACTGGAAGAACAGCGCCCTCTTCCTGTTATCCGACCCGGTGGCACACAATGTAAAATGCCGAGTAGAGGCTGGTAGAGGCTGCCAGTCTTCTCAGTGATGGTCTTGTTTGTTTACGGTAATTATAGTAATGAATGTTGTAATCATTTATTGATATTAAAATGACACCTTTAATATTTTCATCTTCATTGACTTCACCTTATTCATCCTGGAGGTTTTATCCAGGGCACTATGGTCACTAGGACAGTTAGAGAAGAATAGCTCCTGCAGTCTTTCGGAATTGCTCCTTGTGGTTTTGTTGCCCTGATGGATCGATGAGTTTACACATGAGATGTACACTAATCACTATTCATTAAATTGATTAAACTGTCTGAGGTGGAAAAGACAAGCGCACCCAAAATAGTACAAAAAAATAGTATGATGTGCATCAGATCACCTGACATAGTGAGGTAGGACCATTGGGAATAGCTGGAAATGTTGCAGCCTGTTTGTCTTCCTGCAAAAAATGAAGAAACAACTATATGTCTGATGAAGACTGGACTTGTTGGTTTAACATTCTATTGCGTTACTACATACTAGTGATGCTGCTGATTTACTGGACAGTTTTCTATTTAAAAAATATATATATATTAGCATATACTTATATTTACACCAGTAGTATATGCTAGATTAAAAACTAGTGAAATAAGAATAGTAGGCAAATTCCTCACAAAAAACTATAGTAATCCTATGATACATTTTATGAGGATATCACCATAAAAACACCATAAAGCACGATGAAGTCACTATGAAGTCAATACTGAGTACCGCAGACATACTCTAAGTTCTATAGGCATATTATAGGAATATTAAGGGAATATTATAGGAGCTAAAAATATCAGGCATTGTAAGATCACTATAAACTTACTACTGAGTACGTAGACACACTATAAACCCTAAGGGAATATTATAGCGATTTTCATTACTGAGGATTCAGTTAAGTTAATGTTAATTAGTGACTATATGACTATAAAGGGTTGTCATGCGAACGCAAAACAGTATATAATTTTTTTGACATCATACACTTTTAAAACATGTCATTTGTCGCGTGGAGCACCTACTTTGGTCTTCTTTTTAGCAGAAACTCTATAGCGGGTCCACATTGTGCTATCGGCTCCCATCCAACGCAACGACCAGTCTCAAGCCGCCCAGAATATAACACACATCCGCTCATGACTTTCGAAAATAAAAACTACATTCAAGGACTCTGGAAAATTTAAATATAGTTTACATTAGGACTCATCATACGTTGATTTTCAAGCCTTGCATTTACCTGTCCATGTATAGCGGTGGCAGACTTGCAGATATGAAGATATAGACCTAATTAATATAGATACTGTTGTATAGGACTAGTGGGAGTTTGATGAATTTCCTCGGCTGAATATATTTGCCATGCACGTTGGGCATTTCATTGGAGGTTTTTTGTAGCTGACATGACACCAGGTCACGGAGCTCCTATTCTATAACCTTTAGGAGGTACCTCTGGAATGTATTTTTGTGTTTAATCGCCACCAAATTATACGCTTTTATTTTGAAGGGCGCGCCCATCTTCCGGTCATATTGTGGGCTAACACCGGTAACTACACACATTTAAGACAAAACCGGTCTGGCCAATAGTTATGATCCAAATCTTTAAAACACTCAGCTCTATTAAGACCCCAATGAAAGGAATATGTTACTATATAAAAATGTATTATTTTGAGATGAATTATGGCATTGTTGAAATGTTTGGAAAGTATTTCAATCTTTGCCTGTGTGCCATTAGTTTCGTAAGAATGTTTTGATTTAGGTTACGTTACTATGGGGACCAGAGTATGGTTATATATCCATGCACTAAGCTGGTGGAGGATCCCAAAGCATACATTTGTCATAGCAAGAAAAATGGTGAAAAGAATATAGAACATAGCCGGTTAGTGTATTATTAAAATGTATGCTTTCACAAAGCACAGCCACATGATACCTCAGAGTTACTACTTGATACATCCCATTTATTATTGTAGTCCTACATGTATGACTCCAATGCTTGGCAACTGGATCCAATCTCAGAAGAGATTTTTTTCAAACCATGGCAGTGACAGCATGTAAGTCTACCTCTTCGGTGAGATAGAAATCACGCACATTCCACCTCGACGGGTAATCCAGCAGAAATTTAAGGGTGAACGAAACCCAGCGTGCTCTGGGCGATGCATTCATCTGGACCTTCTTGTATCTCACAAACACCAACAAAAAAAACACAATAAAAACACACACCCTGGGCTCAAGTCTTGTAAGATATCCAGCTCAGAAGCACAATCTCAGTCCACATATAGGCTCTTTGATAAGAAATTTAACTATTTAGCTGGAGGTGTGTGTAGCCTCGGATCCTCTTGGGATGGCATGATCATGTCCAGCTTTACCCAGCCCTGCTTTGGTTCTAGACGTGAAGCAGCCATCTTGAGTGTAACATCTTGGGTGAGGTTTGATTTGAAGGCATCTAGACGGGAGGCGGCGCCAGCACCAGGAGGCCATAATGGGTTTGGGAGCCTCATCGCGCTGCCTTTTAAAAAAAAGCACCACCAGAGAGTTGCCCTCTTACCTAGTCCTCTCCTTTTCCTCCTGTTTTGCTCAGCTAAAGGCAGAAGAGAAGACAGCGGTTAGACGTTATTTTGCACTGAGAGGGAATTCTGCACGAGTCTGATTTTAGGAGGTTATCACTTACATGCTGGAACATAATTCGGTAGGGATGAAGAGGGAGAAAGACAAAAAAAAAAAAAAGACGAGAAAAGGTTAAATGTGGACATTATTGGAAGCATTTCTTAAGAATGAGCCTAAGTGTGCCATCTTGTGGAGAAAAGGGGAAGTGCAGTGGGTCAAGAGTAAAAAATAAAACACTTACTTTGATAACGTCAACCCAGTCCCAACCTCTTGGCAGCTCCCCCTTATTATCTGCAAGCAAAATAACAATAATCACTTCTGCCAATGATGATAACTAATATGTTGTGTGCATTCTACAGATTTTAGAAAGCCAAATCTAAGACTTTTTAATGCCAAGTGGAATTGAATTTAATACAATACATGGTGAAAAAACATCTAAAAATGTCTAATATCTGGATTTAGGGTTAGGATTTCAAGACAGGATTTCAATACTTTTTCAGACTTTTCAAGCGCCCCCCGATTCATTTACCTGTTTTGCTGGTGATCCTCCTTTTCTGTGCTTTGGTCAGCTGCTCTTTCTTCTCCTTCTTCTTGGCTGTGGAGCTGTTGGCCGTCACATCACCGCTAGGTGCCATTGTCTGTAAAAACATACAGTTGGAAAATTTGAATTCAAAAGACGGAGGATAGAGAGGACTTCTGCTGGGTTTGTGTGTGCGGGAGCCGAGCCTGGACAGGCCCCGTTGGGAGGTTCGGGCCAGTCTGCCTGCGATCAAAGCACAGTGACAAAGAGAACAGTCACCTGTTGCTTTCATTGATAACAGAGTTCCAAGTAAAAAAAAAAGATAAAGCCTTTTCCCTTTCGTCCATGCAGTGGCCTTCATCATTTTAATAAATTACCATTTTGCGATCTCTGGGAAGTTCAGTGCAAAAACACACACATATTAAAAAACACCCACAATCTAGCAGATTACCACTTTAACTAATGACACCTTTAGTCAGAATGGTGAAATGCACTGACCACAGCAGTAACTATAGGCTGATGGTTCTCCATGAGGGTCTCCTGGTTCTCCTTGGCCCACTCAAACAGGGTGTACATCATGGCGGTGCCCAGGTTAGCTTCCACCTGCTCCTCCAGCTTGGACATGATCTGCTGCTTGGTCTCTGGGGTGCTGGGGTCACACAAACAAAATGTTGTTGATTTTGTATATATATTCTGTTTGGGAACAATAATTCCACACCCACTGGAACTTCCACAGGGTTCCCACACTCGCTCGGACATCACGTTCAACTTTCCAGTGACTTTTAAGATCTTGTTTGGTGAAATTCAAGGACTCAAAATTGGCATGTTTTGGGATAAGACGTGGAATTGGTCAAAATTAGACATTACGGAGGCCTCATGTTTTATTGCTGATGTTGTCAAGTCCAGAAATCAATCAGAATTTCAAACGGCTGCTACATCGACACAACTATCCATCACAGGGTTTTCCTCAGAAAGTGTTGATCCTAGGATGGAGAGAGGTCCAGAGACCTGAGGCATAGTGATGCTATATTGATGCTATAGTTGCTATATGCTATAGTTTCAGGACACTCCCCGATCTCTAACAACTGTCACCATCAGGGCAGAGATGTGCACTTGCAACTTACATTCTGTTGTTGAAAAAGGCAGCTAGTGATACTTGTGGGGCAGTTTCTGGGTAGGTCTCTGGCCATGTGACATCCAGGATGAATGCTTTGGAGTCCTCAAGTTCTCCTATCTGTAATAAAACGGTCCATTGTTATTGTCCACGTGGTTGCATGTATACGGTACGTCCGACAGCATTCAAAAAATCTGGAAGTGTAATGTGGTCTTGCTTACTGGCGAGTGTAAATGCCTGGAAGAACATGACATATTGACTTTGAGCGAATCATTATGATCCACTTCTCACTTCACCCATACTTCCAATACACAAAGCAGCACTTATTTCAACATCCCCATCTCCTTCCACCAAAATACTCGCAAGCAGGGTGAGCGAATTCTAAGAGTTTGGGGCTATACTCACCCTAAACTGAAAGGAAACCGGACTGATTTCCTTGAAACACTCATCCCCCTCATAGATGGAGCGAAGAGCCTCCAACTCCATCTGTCAAACACATGGAAACACCCGAGAGAGATACAGATGGTTAAGTGGGAAATGCATAGTTTTGTCAAAGTGGGCAACAACATGAGCAGCAGGGTTCCCTGGTGTATTCCGTTCTCTCCTGAGTAGAGAAAACGTCACACCAAAGTCATTTAAAAAACCTGGCAAATTAAAGTGGCCTTGTTTATCGGCAATAGTTCATAGGAGTAAGACGTTTACTGGATTGTGAGAAGCAGTTCTTCAATTCGGCATGCATCTATTCAACCAGGCTGCTCTGCTTTAGAGGAAAATTACCGTTGAAATAACAAGCGAACCAGTTCTAAAAGTTGCCACTTTATTGATATCAAAAAGTACCTTCGCTGATAACACGTTAAACTGACAGATTTTTGAATGGTAGTACATTTTTGAATACTACTACTCTCTCCATAGAAGAACGAACGTATCGGAGCTTAATAGCAGCAAAAACGCAGTTGAAACCTGACTGCCATTTTAGCTAAACAGAGCTCTTGCGCGTGGAATATAAGTGGTCCTCCTGTTTGAAAAATAAGGAGATCAGTTTTGCTATGTAACAAGCAGAAAATCTGTCAACTGAGCTAGTCAAACATGCTAGTAACATTAGCAGAAGCTATCGTCAAGTTTGCTAACATTAGCTCAAATGCGTCAGCTAGCATTCTACTGCATCATTATGCTTTCCTACCTCTTGATCCTCGTTGGCTGTCATGACTTTTTTTGTTTCTCTATGATGTGTTGTTTCTGTTTAGTGTCGAAATTACTGTAATTTCCGAGTTAACACCCCATTCCTATCGCTACAACTTTAGTTGGTAAATAATTTCACAACTTCCCAAGCTTATTCACCCAGCGACACCATAATACGCATGCGCACTTTGCATGACCTCTGAACCCAATGATTTTTAATGTATTTGTATTTTTTAGTAGTAGTTGTAGTAGTATACAAATAATATTATTATTTTTGTTGTTATATTAATAGCCGTAGTAATAGCAATAGTGCTAGCAGCATAGTAATAGTAGTAGTAATAGTAGTAATAGCAGCAACAGTAACAGTAGTAGTAGTAGCAGTAATAGTAGTAGTAGTAGTAGTAGTAGTAGCATTTATCAATACACAGGATTCGTACCATAATCCAGGCTGAGCATTCATAACGAAGCAAAATTCAGATGTCAAAATGAATGATGCACTAACCCACAAATGGTGACTATAGAGGACATCATAGCCTGGTGTCTGGCATCACAATAAATCTACAGGACCATCAGACAGGCAGCACTAGCCTTCACTAGTCACCTAATCTAAATGCTACAGGGTTGAGTGTGTGAGTGTGGGTATGTCACTGGGGTTATCAAGAGGTCTCCTCCATCACAGATGTTTCCTTGATTTCGGTCCACGACACTTCCAGAAGGCTCAACAGTGATTTATGGCATCCCAGAACCCCCTCGACACCACATAGAAGTAAAACCACTTACACTAGCCTGTACCTATGCTTAGGCTTATCCCTAATTCCCAACATTATTCAATAATTTAGGAACTAGCTATTGATTTCTTCTATCTCAGAATCGACCAAGTGCATAGTCATGGAGCCAACCGTTCCGAGAAGACAGAATGGAGGAAGCCCCTCGAGCGGAAGAAGGCCAAGCACCAAGGCCTGGTGAAGGCTGGAAAGTTAGGTGTTTGCCCGTGGAGGTGGGATGCAACGGCTTTGCAGGGAAAGTCCCTCTGCAAGGCCTATGGTGCACTCTGGCATTGCACGGGCAAGTAAGAGAAGGGCCCTATACAACAACACAGAGGCCGCTGAGAAAGCCTCTAGACATACATCGCTCACTGGTACCCTAGTAAAGCATCGGTAGATATATCATTTCTACTGTTGTAGTTCTAGTAGTAACAGTAGTACTATAATAATAAGCATCTGATGCAACCTAATTGCTAAATTAGTGTCATTCATGCAAATTCATTCATTCATTTCGGAATATAATTGAAAGAATATGCTGCCAGTGGACCATTCCCTCCTCACTCAACAAATAATGCAATTTGTCAGAAGCAGACTTTCTTTTAACCTTTATATTACACAATATAATTGCAGAAAAAATGCCATTGGCATTTCTCAAGCAAATGCTTACAAATTTCGGGGTGTGCAAATATAGGCCTCTTCCACAATAGGGAGCCTGACCGTTGTTATTTATCTAACGAGAGAAGGAATGTCTGACAAAAGAGAAAAAAACAATACACCAGATAGAGAAACTCTGAGAGAAAGTAGTGTCTTATGCTCTTTCCACTGCTGTATCTGAACCTGAAACAATGAGAAGGAGAGAGTGAGCGGGACTGTCAAAAATAGGCCCTAAAACCAGGGTTCCACCAATTTAGTTTTGAAAGTCATATTTTTTCATTTCATATTTTAAGCCCATCATTTTTAAATTAGACCATTTCAGTGCCAAAAGTTACAAGTATTCAGAGTTTCCTCCAGAATCTTATTCTGAAGCAGCATTTAGAACATCATGGCACACTAAAACTAAAACTAAACTAAGACTAATGGAATTCTTTTTGGGTTAGCATCTCTTTAAGGCATGGTGACTCACACCTATACAATGGTAGGGGGAATTCTGGGATACATTAAGCCTTTAAATGAATTAATTTACTCATTATTATTATTAGCATTATTGACAATAAACAAAAAAATAAAATCTGCAAAGAAAACAAAATTGCATTGTAGGTTTTATAGGTTCTTTGTAAAATAGGCAAGGCAAGGCAAGGCAAGTTTATTTGTATTGCACCTTTCATACACAAGGCAGTTCAAAGTGCTTTACATGAGGCATTAAAATACATTTTAAACAAGGAAAAAAAAGAATAAAATAAAATAAAAAAAATTAAATCACAGTGCAGAAGGATTAAAAGTCATACCGCAAGTTTAGAGTTCAGCAGAAAGTGATGGTGAACAGAAACGTTTTTAGTCTGGACTTAAAAGTAGTTATTGTGGGAGCAAGTCTCAGTTGTTCTGGAAGTTTGTTCCACTCTGGGAACAGTTAGCAGACCTGTCCCAGTTGACCTGAGGGGTCTGGAGGGTTCATATTGGGTGAGCATGTCAACGATGTATATGTATAAAATACTCCCACACCATACTGGAATGATTTCTCTGGTTAGTCATCAGAAATATTCAACAGACGTTTTGCCCATCAGGGCTTCATAAGCATCGGCATATGAAGCAACAGGAAGTTATACCAAGTTTAATACATACTCTAATTGGGCAGCACTGTTGATTGGTCACTTTTACTGTTCAAATGGAGCGTCACTTCCTGCTGTTCGTAAACTGACACTGATGAAGCCCAGCTGTTGAACAAACCAGACTTTTGATCTGCATGAATGAGTGCAGGCCTCCTCTATCTATGATATGGGACTACACTAGGTCAACGCACCACCAACTAACTCCACCTCAAACATAGTTCACACTAAGTAGAAAGCAGTCAGGGCAGCAAGGTGCAGCAGTGGAAACAGTAGCAGCAGTGGCAGTAAGGTGGCCTACTACTAGATAGTGCTATTGAGGAGACTGGGAATCAAACCCGGGGCTTTTCAGACACCATGACTGAGGCGACGAGCTAAGACAGAGGCAAACACAATTGCATTTGCTTGATGGGTGATAACCCCATCATCTGAAGGACTTAACACCAAAAATAGCTGTGACTGGGTTGAGGCCAATAGTTGGATTGCACACATGTGAAAAAGATTCAAAGATAGGGGTCCAATATAGACATGATAGATAGACATGACAGGACATTTGGGTCCAACTACTCCAAACTACCCCAAAGTACCACAAACAACCCCAAACAATGAAGAACTACCACAAAGTACCCCAAACTACCCCAACATCCACCACAAAGTCCCCCAAGCAACCACAAGGTACCCCAAACTACCAAAACGTAGCCAAAACTACCACAAAGTATCCCAAATAGGGATTTAAAGTGTGTCTGTGGTACTCAATAGTGAGTTCATACTGATATACTTATCATGCTTTAAAGTATTGTTTAATCTCATATGGTATCACATCCATATTCCTATGATATTCCTACAGGGAATTTGTAGTTTTGCTATGATGTTTGTATAGTTTCCTTCTATAATTTATTATAGGATTGCGATTGCTACAGCTCTTTTTTGTGAGCATAATGAAACAACCTCTTGGAACAGTGGACTCTATCATGTTGATAGGATGCTTTCCACTTCTATCGCGTATTAAAAGTTGTATAGTTGAAGACAAATGAGTTATATGTGTCCTTGGGCCATCAGGGAGGCTTTGGCAACTGTGAAGGCGGTAATTTTATAGCAGCTAGTGATGGCAGGAGTGAAGATTGCTTCCTTGAAAAATTGCCACATGGAAATTTAATTTGCTCTTTTCCTCCAGGCCTTGGAAGAAGAAGATGAGGTGAAGTATTTGAGAATTTGTTTTTCTCTTCAGGTGCCTCTTACTCGCATACCTGAAACAATGAATGCTAAATGTCAACTGGCGTCTGAACTAATTCGGCAAAGATGGAGCCGGAGCAAAGCTGGAGTGGCACTCGGATGAAATCAAGTCTACTTAATTAAAAACAAATACAATATAACATTTAACTCGATATTTTAAATGAATCGTGTGCGGAGATTGATGAGAATGTCAGTGTTAAATGCCAGCGGCACTATTCGCAACATCATTTTCACTACACGGCTGAAAATGACATGTTTGAATTGTGATTACTGTTGAGCCACTGACTTAACTTATTCCTCGTAGGTGAAATAAGCAACCAATTAAAACTTTAATTGTGATATGAAAAGCTCTAAAAGCTCTATAACTCAGCAAGAGTTTATTGAGCTTTTATTTTAGTATTTCTTGACTATTGTAACTCAGGTTACAGTTAGTTCATTATTATTGCTTTTTAACCAGTAAATCCAGATTATAGTTAGTCCTCACGGGAAGTAAGAATCTCTCACATTGGGTATCACAGCAATTTAGGGTGGATTTTTTATTTTATTGGTCACCTTTACTCATTGGTCACTTTTACTAATTCACTCCCATTCTTAAAAAAAAACCAACTGAAAATTATTCACCATCCTCTGTATTGTATCTTTTAGGGACACAAGAGGGCGTCTGGAGCTTAACATTCAGAAGGTCCTCATAGTGTGGAGGATCTGTCGACTGGTCTTGAAGGTTTCTGTCTCAACACTTTCAGTTGAATGAGTTGAGTTCAGATCACTGTTGGTCAGAAAACCACAGATTACAGATTAAAGTGATAATACATTTTCCTAGACAGAAATAATTTGCTACACTCTATTGCTGATTGATTTAACACAATAGTGAGATTCAACAACACATTTACATTTGCTGTTCTAAACACCAGGCTCCCAAGGATTACCACTTTAAAATTAGCCTACTGCAGCCACAATGCATGCATTTGAAATGCAACATATTTAATTAATTTTGTATTTTTGTTGTTTTGCTGGTGACAGAAAAAAGTATTAATAATTTGCAACAAATTACCCCCCCCATCTCTGATCGCAGCTGCGTTCAATGCCAGTGATTGGTTGACCCACACCTATACAGATAACTCCATGGGGTTTAGATATCAATCCCTGTCATCTACCCATACTAAACACCACATTTTGGATTGTAAGATGTATAGAGGCTTTTGCAGTTGCATCACAAATCTCCCAGCAATCCCTGCTGGCACCGTCGCAGACGTCCATCGGATAATTGGCTGTCTAAATATATTACAGCCAGGCTCGACAAAAAGAGACACATCTGAAAAAGATTGTTGTGGTGTGGGTCAGTTCAGTAACATAAGTAAAACTGGATGCATCCTTTTACTCGTTTATTAGCTTATTAGGGCTAGCACAAGTTTGGTCCATCAGAGCTGACCAACTCTGAACACCTGCAGGCTAAACAAATTTCTCTGTGGACCATTCAAACACACAACAACTTAAACAACTTTTCTTCTATTTTTTGGACATGAACGTCACTAGAAATTGGTTGAAACTAGGACATCGGGTTAGACTGCCCTCTGTCCACAGCAACATAGGGATTAGCCTGCCCTTGAACAGTTGCTGTTCCCACCAGTATTGCATCAGAACTCAAGAATCTCTTTTCAGTTGTTTTTCTTTTCCCAAACATACTTTCTTCAGCAGCTTTAAACTCTCAAGTGTCTTTAAATCTGAAGGGCGTTTTGACCTCCTTACCCTCACATCTCTGGGAGGAGTTGAAGGGCGTCGAGAAGGCCCCTGATGTGGGACTAGAAGGTTGCCGTGTCCCAAGTGGGACAAGCAGGCTATAGTCTCTCCTGCAGGTTTGGGATCGCCATTGCTGCACTGCTTTGGAGAGTGACTGGAATGAAATTTGTTGCCAGTTTCGGGCAACTTGGCCTGAGTGGAATCTGCCAAGATCTGCTCAATGCATCTAAAGCTCCACCCTGGCCGACTGTGATTGGTTTTCCAAAATACAAACAGCCCAGGGCATTTTTTACTTCTATGCCAGAATGAAAGGCTCAAGCCAGAGTTGACATTACTTCTGCCCGTTCTAATGCATTACAGATTACTTGAGGAAACTGCTAACAGTACAGTTCTGATTCTGAAATAGGCCTATGTTGTAGAACTAGGTGATATTTATTCATTGACTACCTTATAATTTTTCAACAAAAATTACAAAAATATGTTTATCTTCTGATTGCTTATATAACGGAGAGTGCTGCTGGATGATTTTCAACTAAATCTCGTGCTTTGTTTAGTTGATATAAGACGTGTCCCTTCTTGTCTGTGGAAAATCATGCTAGGCACCTAGCAGCTAGCAAACCAGTGGGAGGTCTTGGTTAACTTCTGCTTTGGCTCCCTATTTAAGTGGCCAATACTTGTTCATCTTAAAATGAAATGTCCCCTCTTATCGTAATGCTCTTGGCTCTGTCCTCTCATAAGTAAATATGATAAGAGATTATGCGGTCTACTGTTTTAATGGCTTGGGAATTCTCTTTCCTGACTTTTCACGGCGCAATCTCATTTGCCACGGATCTTATTGGACAGAACGGCATTGCCAGCTGAGTCCAATCACAGCTGTAAATCCCTCCCCCGCTGAGATTGATCAGCATGGTCAGACCGATCCAGCGTCTCCCGGGCTGAGTGCTTTGCTTTAATGCTCAATATTAACATTTGCATGAGAGACGATATGCAGCAAGCACTTTTGTCCATTTCTGTCAGATTGGATTCACCGGGACAGGTAATTGCAGAGAAAGCTGCTTTCCCCCCCCATGAAACATATACTAAGAAGAAATAGGCTCCTCAATCCCTTAGATTAGATTAGATTAGATTCAATTTTATTGTCATTGCACAGAGTACAAGTACTGAGACAACGAAATGCAGTTTGGCATCTAACCAGAAGTGCAAATAGCAGTAAAGTGCAGAGTATGTACATATGTATAATTGTAATAAAGTTATTGGAGCCAGCAGGAGACGAACCTAGAATCTGATTCCAAGTTCAAGCTTTACAACCATGTTGATTGCCATTATAAAATTGTTTAGAAGAGGGTATGTACGAATCTAGAGTGATCCATAAACGTAGGTGCACGC
>CABFOQ010000410.1:0-19163 GCA_900660455.1 Gephyroberyx darwinii | reverse complement strand
GGTGGCAGCCATGTTGGCTCCACAGTCCCGCTGGGCAAGTGATGAAATTAGTTCATATTCATAACAAACACTTCTCAGTTCTAAAGAGGAGGCAGCTAAGGGTCCTACGGTCCAAACATGGACGAACTGTATAAATGGCTCTGGGAATGACGTTAGAAAACAGAATGGCAGATCAGTACTCGTTTTTGCACCACTAGAGTAGGTTTCTACTCTATTTTACCACCAGACCAGGGTTCTAGTCCCTATTCTACTATTGTAGTAGGGTTACATTCTGTATTGTACCTCTATTCCTTTCCTACCACTACAGTAGGGTTCTAGTCCCCATTCTACCACTATATTAGGATTCTAGTCCGTATTTTAGGCTTCTAGTCTGGATTGTACTACTATTCTAGCGTTCTAGTCCCTATGCTGCCACTATTCTAGGATGCTAGTCCCTATTCTACTGCTGCAGTAGGGTTCTAGTCCCTATGATACCACTACAGTAGGGTTCTAGTCCCTGTATTAGGGTATACTGTATTAGGGTTCGAGTCTCTTGTTGTCCTTACTGTATCACTATAGGATTTGAGTATCTCATAGTCCCTGCTGTATTACTATTCCAGGCTTCTAGTCCCTATTCTACCACTGCAGTCAGGTTCTAGTCCCTATTTTACCACTATAGCTGGGTTCTAGTCCCTATTCAACCACTATGATAGGGTTCCAGTCAGTGTTCTACCACTGCAGAAGGGATTTAGTCCCTTTTCTATAACTACAGTTGGGTTCTAGTCCCTATCCTACTACTGCATAGTTTCAGTCTCTATTACCAATATTCTTGTTTTTTCCCTATTTTACCATTTCAGTACCATTACATTAGGACTCTAGTCCCTATTCAACAAGTACAGTAAAGTTTTAATCTCCATTCCTGTTATACCACTAGGATTCTAGTCCCTCTTTGGCCACTAAAATAGGGCTCTAGTCCCCTGCCTGGTGGAGGTCATGGGTTCCATCCCTCATGTCTGATGTTTGCACTGCCCCCACCCCACCCACTGCCTGGCCCAGTGGCCTTCCGTCCACCCCCCAACCACAACCCTTCTTCCACACTGACAGTCCATGAAATGTCTTCCCTTAACATTGGCGGTGGTTTATAAAAATGGAGGTTCAACAATAACATTGTTTCTAATGGTGACGGTATGTCATACTTGTAAATGATGTTTATCTGTCATGCCTAGTCAAATAATTTAAACAATAAAAAGAGGGATTTTTTAAATGTCTAATATCTGAAAGTCCCTCCAATGTGTAGTACTGGTGTTACCGTTGTTGTAGTGTATGTGATATACCCCATGGGGATTGTGTTACTTTTTAAGATAATAAAATAACAATGTTTGGTTACACTGTTGCCGTGTTTTATTTTGATCAAGAATAAGATTTATTACTGCACGCCAACAGATCTGGCAGAAGTACGTTTTTCAAGAAAGCACTGCTTATTTTCTCATTAATGCTCATGAATGTTTGAAATTTTATAATGGGTTATTAACAAGGGTCATGAAACATATAAATGACCTGGTAAACTAAAGCCGCAGTTACTTTTTTCCCCACATCAGTAGGGCTATACATTTGAATCCTTACTTTGTTGGAGTTTTGGCTGTAATTGGTCCTAGAACAAATTGCTATGCTCGGTAGTGAATTATATTTGGTTATAATGCATTGTTTTGATTTGTATTCCACATAGCCACATTCATTGTATTAAGTATATAAAATTCCTTAACTTGAAAACTAGACATTCAAACTTACCTTACCAAGTTTTATTTATTCTAAAACCAAATGGATTTGTGCATGACTGTTTACAGTTTCGGGGTGTACAGTGCGAAAACGTTTGTGAACCCTTTTGAACCTGCATTCCTGTATAAATGGCTCCTAAAATATCTGATGTCTGATCTTCACCTAAGTTATAAAAATAGAAAATGTTTTTGTGGCGAGTGGTGATTTCCTCCTTAGTATTCTCCCATGAACACCACTTTGTCACCTCCTTGACCATTATGCAGTGTGCTCTTGCTGTGATCTTTGCTGGACATCCACTCCTAGGGAGAGTAGTAATTGTTCCCATTTGTATACAATTTGTATACAATCTGTCTGACTGTAGACTCATGGAGGCCCAAGTCTTTGGAAATGTTTTTGTAGCCTTTTCCAGACTTATGAGCCTCAACAACTCCGGGGGTCTTCTGAAATTTCTTTTGACCGGGACATATTGATCTTCAACAGATCTCTGTTGGTAACCGAACTTTGTGGGGGTTTTTCATGACAGGACACCTCTAACCCACACCTGAATGTCATCTCATTGATTAGATCACCTGACTTCAATCACCCCCTTTCATAGAAGTCATTATCATACTAGAGGTTCACATACTTTTTCCATCTTAGGCTGTTGTTCAATAACTGATGTTGACTATTGTAATGACTTAGATGAAGGTAGGTACTTTATTGATCCTGGGGGGAAATTTTCTAAATCTTTTCTATAAAGATCAAATCTTAAGAACCATTTATGCAGGAATACAGGTAATCACAAACTTTTTTCGCAACTGGAGTGGCTATAAAAACTATTTACCCCAACTTGACTTTTTGCATATTTCTTGTGCAACAAAATTAGTTTGGAATGCATTTATTTGATTTGGAATTACTACTCTAAAATCTACTATTTCTACTCTACTTTTGGAGTAAGAGTACTCCAAGAGTAGAAATTATTTTAAATTACATAAAAAACAAATTAGAAATGTATGTGAAAGTAAAATTCCAGTAGTATTTACCCCCTTTACACACTTGGGCTATGTTGTCTTACTGGCAAAAACATTTCATAACATATTTATGTTATACCTCGTCTTTAGGTAATAGTAAGGCATTTTGAACGCATTTCTATTTTCTATATGCAGCAAAAGGTTTCACAAATAAATCACTAGCACATTAATTCTGAGACATTTGTATAATTATCATAAACAAATGAGTCCATCACTGATGAAGACGACACCGTCTGCATTTTACATTGTGTGCCACCGGGTCGGATTTGCAGGGAAATCTGCTGGATTGTTTACAGCACAAAACAGGTAGAGGGCGCTGTTCTTCCAGCGCTAACAGAGCTAAAGTTGAAGAGTTTCTGGCAATGGCAGATGGTGGAAGGAGAGAAAGGCCAATAGAAAACTATTGAGGAAGTGACAAGCTTCATGGGAACTTTTGATCATGATGTTTAAATCAATCACCTTTAGGTGATTTTAGGGTAAAGAGTGTCTGCTTCAAAATGCTGGAGAACAGTGTGAATACCTGAGTCCTTATGGATAACGTTTGATTCCAGTTCCTATAGATCCAAAGAAAAATGATCATCTATCTACCATTATATATAAAATACAGGTTGTGTGGTTATCGAATGGATTCTATTACTGATTGCAAGTTTAAGATTAGGACAGATGAAGAAGGTCTAGAGACATTGTTCTGGCCCATCACTAACTCCCAACCATCTGTTTCTCTTGAATACCAAGCCTATCATCCCTCCTAGATTGCTATGCCAGAAGAAGATGGCAGCAAGTGTAATATATACCTGGAATATAGACCAAAAATTATACTTTCCAGAGTTGTAGGAGTGACAAAACTCCTGGATCCTCAGCCAGGTTCTACAAGCCATACCAGACTCCAGGCCTGGTTTGAAAAATTCAGGTGAAGACACAGACCAACACACTTAAACACACAAAATGATGCTGCTGGAGGTCCCTGCATAGCATTTCTTTGCACGTAACTTGAATATTGGAGATTTTGGTTTTTCTTTTATGGACAATGAAATTTTGGCTTCAGTGTTTTTCTTTTGTATGTTGTAGTTGTCTTGGTAACTCACACGGACAGTTGGGGGTTGGAAATATTTTTTTTGATTTTATTATTTATTTATTAAATATTTGAAATCTCTGGAACCTCAAGGAAAGTTTAGTTTACTATTGTCTTGCCAAAACACAAATAATCTGTAATATTTTAAATATAATATATAAAGTAACCTTCCTAGTTTTGGCCTGATCTCTCTCATTTTTGGGGCTCTATTTTTGTGAAGGCACATGGAATTTAGGCACATGGGGTGGAATTTAGCCAAAATTAGGTCATTGCACACAAAAAATCATAAAAGTTTGGTGTAAATACAACTTCATATTTTTTCCAAATCAAGGCAAATTTATTTATGAAGCGCTTTTTACAAAACACATTTGTCACAAAGTGTTTTACAGATCAAACAAAAGGACACAAACAGAACAAAACCAGAGAGAATCAAGCATCACAGTTACGATATGAGGTGTGTGTGTATACACCAGGGCACACTTGACAAAACCTCACCAGAGGATCCAGTGGGAGTTATGATAGACTCACTGCAAAATGTCCATCTTCACTCATTTAATATTTTTGTGTCTTAAAATCTTTTTTCTTTAAACAAGACCAATGCTACCAATCAACTTCAACTCAATAAGTGTCTTTTTATAGATACTAGTGGAGTGATACTTCGTGTTCTACCTCGTTTCCAGGGTTCCCACTGATGGCCCTGATATGAGACTTTCCAAAACTAAGTCAGAGTGCTTGGCCTAAAACCCTGATATTCCCTGACTTCCCCAGAGAATTGATCAAATTTCCCGACACTCCCTGTCTGGAATACACGTCTCAATTCCATGACCAGTGGAAACCCTGAGTTTCACGACATTGTCACTTGTTTCAAATTCTTGAAACAGGTGAAAGTGCAATGGTGACATTATCTCACCCTATTGTCAGAATATTTCACTTTTTTAAAGAAAAGTAAGATTTTTAGGACTCAATACTAGTCTAAATGACTGAAGATAGACATAATTGTCGCATTGAAGGCTATTCTTGAATTAGCCCATTATCAAATAGAACACTTTTTGTGAAGGTGCCTGCACTTGTTTTCAGTTATTTTCAATGGTTCGGTCGCAGCAGTTTCGCCTGTGTTACTTCAGGTTAGGTAGCTAATTAGATAGTTGCTCACCACCCAGATTGATGTAGCGCTAATTTTGTCCACTGACCTCTTGCTGTATTACTAGCACTAACACTCACAGCTGAGCTTTGCGTTTGAGCAGGAGAAGAAACACTCCAATCGGATCACAGCCTAAGTTGGTCTTGAGTCTAGACTTGAATCTTGAGTCTAGTGGCTATTACAGTCCTTTATTAACTAAAGGCACTTAAAAAAGCTATTTCCTCATTTCTAAAATGGGATTATCCCAGGGTTTTTTAATAAATATTAAGAAAATATGTTTTTGAGAAAAAAATGTCTACCTGTGACAGGGGTTTTGAGGGGAAAATAGTTGAAGGGAATGAGGTTTACATTTGCAATTTTGGTTCATCATAGAAATTTAGTTTAGGTTTAGGAGGTTACACATATATAGAAAAATACTATAAACTGTAAAACACCAGCATTCCCTGTCTACACATACCACTGAAGTATCTCTTAAGTGTATCGTTTTTGTGACTATAATAAAAAAAAATCTTGGTCCCACAACTTTTTTCGAGAGGTTTCTACAGGACGCTGATGGTATGCACTGTGTAATGAAACATAAGGAACTGTAGGACTTGTGGTTTTCTCTGTTCTTCTGACCAAACACCTGAGGCCTGGAGAAGGTTTTAGTGAAGGTTTAAGGGTTCAGACCCCTTCTGGATCCATAGTCGGAGCTCATTTAGGTTGTTGCATTGTAGGCACATAAGGTGATCTTTGTTCCCAGTCCATTTAAAAAGTTGTGTCAAGGTCCTTTCAGTTTCTCTTGACCCTTTTAAGGCGTGTTCTTGGTCCTTAAGGATGTTCAAACCACTTTAAGGTGATATTTTCTTATCTATTTTATATATTCTTTTGTTCTAGGCTCGTTCAGACGTCCTAACCTCTATAAGATTCTATTTTCTAACTCTTTAGTTGATGTTTTCTAGGTACTTGATACCCTGAACCCTTTAAGGCTACATGTTGTAGTTTCATAGTGCCAGCAGTATTCCCAGCAGGAACATCCAGCAGGTCAAGAGGGTTGTGGGTCGGGATGGACTGTCATTCAGGAGGTACTCCACCCGGGACCAAGACCCATTATTGGGCAAAGGATCCACACCCATCATTCGGCACATCAGGTTATAGACGTCCACTCCTCGGATCGGCGACGCCTGCACATTCCGCTTAAAGTCTGGATGGAATAAGGTAAAAGTAATAATAAGTGTATCTCAAAAGTTAAAGAGATACCCTGGCATAGTATGGCTGGCAGAGGGCCTGCTACTAGAAAGCCATCTATTGGACCTCTCTTCAAGAAGGAAAGCCTCCAGTTCTTTGGGGGATGAAATAGGTGTGAATTTACTTCCCCCATAGGTTCAGTGACATTTGGTAATTGGGGAGGACTTGTAAGGGATTCAGCCTTCTCTGGGTTACAAGTTATACCACAAGGACCTACTGTACAATGCCATAAAATCTTTTCCCATCATATAAAACAGCTGCTAGAACTTCAGGTTTCCATAAAACAATAAAACAACATCACTTTGGCTGTACAGGGTATGTTGAAATTCCACAAGGGAGTGGTTTCTAGAGTTAACAAGGTTGATGTATTGCATATTTCATGTCAACGAGGGCAATGTTATCCCCCCATATATTGCCTCAGGCCTACAACACTGTTATTTATTCTCCCAACACAAAAGAATAGTGCACACTGCTGTCACATCTCAACCTTTGAAGCCATAAACCAGCTGGCCAGAGATGGTCATGGCTTCATGGACCTTCTGCTCTACCAATGGGATAAGGGATACAAACCGTGAATCATTGACACTTACAGACTTGCAATTCACATGTTATCTGTTGAAGAGATACACACATTTAAGATACATTTGTTTAGGAATTTAACTCTGTAGTAGTATTTATCCACAGCATGTAGTATCTAAAGTACACTTCATCTGTCAGGATGATTAAACAGACGCATATGATCTCTTTCGGAGTTAGTTTCTACTCATTTTTGAGTTATCTTCTGTTTGTCAAAGTATCACTGACAGATCCAATATACGCTTAATGTGTTCATGAGATTAAAAAGGTACGTAAATAACACGTTATCTGTTTAGGACTTATCTTCATCAGTAGATGTGGTCCAGTTAAAACCACCTTTTTCCAATTTCCAGAGACCATTCATATAATTCCTCCGCCTCACCTAACTGTACACTGGGCTCTCACTTGCAATTGAAATGAAGATTCAATCTGTAAACTCTTTACACTACCAGACAATCAGTGTAAGCATTATATTGTTGCCTTTAGTTCACAATTGTAGATTCATTCTACTGTTGAACTTAAAAGTCATGCTGGATGAGAGCGTCAACTAAAGCCTAAAGGTTAGAGAAACAGGCTTGTTCGAATCCCAGGGCTCTCGCCTCCCTCAACAGCTCCTGTCCACGTGCCCTTGAGCAAGTCAGGTTGTCTTTCCTTGGGTAAATAATTGTTAAATAAAGAAAATGCCTTCATTGTAATTGTGATGATAGGATTAGTTGGTTACCGGGTCCCATTGCTAGGAAGAAGCCCCTCATATCAATGAACTCGTTGTCATAACCGTGCCAACCGTGTTGCCATCCCGACGCCTCCCCTGTCCCATTTTTCCAGAATGGGAGTTTGGCCTTATTCTGGAATGCACACACACCAACACACACAGATACACACAATTACAAATACAAAAAGTTAGTATGGAGTAGGGTTCAACTGATTTGGGTTTTGAAGGCTGATACTACATACAATATTTTTGAAGTTTGATAATTTTCTTGTCAAATTCCCAAACATTATAAGTATAAAGTTCTTCCACCAGAATCTTATTCTTGCCAGTGTAGAAAAACCTCTGAAACAGCATTTAGTTCAAAGGACAGTAAAACTCACCACTGAAAACCAGAATAACAATAATAAAGATATGCATGTGGAATGTTGCATCAGTTCAGGTTATGGGCTTCCCATAGACAACCAGTGTAGTACTGGTCAATTCTACAATAAAGATGTACTCAATTAAACTGCATCATATTAGAGGTGGCGACACTGAGTAGTATAGAGTATAGAGTTCAGTCTGCAGTATGTATATATTGCAGGATATGTTGTGTTAACACCAATCTTTGTATGAGAGCATATCCTCCAATGGGAAAAGCCATCAGTACACTTGTGATATCTCTGAATTTGCAAGCAGAGGCTATGGACCATATTTTAAGCAGTACTGTCCCTCAAGATCCCAATTTACACCCGGTTCAATGTTTAAAACTGCTGCCTTTTTCTTTGCTTTGCTAAGATTTGGTCCCATTAAGCGCCTTCCTTGCTCAAGGATAATTTGTCAAAGTAACTCCCTTTTGGCACCTAGCTCATCCCCTTAAGCAATCAAAAGTACATAGCGGTGTCAAAATCTATACATTAATCAAGATTCCAGATAACAAATGGTTGCCGCCCATAGAAATCTGGGTGGGGATGAGAGCAGGGAGCTCTAATTGGCCATAGCAGGCACTAAAGCAATTAAGTGAAAAATCTCAACAAGCATACAGCATCTCCTGCCATGTTTGCACTAATGTCATCAGACTTTCTACATCCACACAATTCATCAACATAATAAAGTTTTGGATAAAGACCTATGAGCTCTACAGAGTCTCCTGAAACCAAGAATTTTGTCTCCTCCATAGACATTTTACCTGATGTTGCTAGCTGGCCCAAAGGGGGCGCTGCATCATGTGTGAACAAGTTGTTTTTATTAGTTATTATTAGTTAGTTTGCCTGTCTGTCTGATGGCAGCAGGATTTTGGTGGTGATTCAGATGTAGGATTTGTGGAATTTCTTTTAGCCATAACTAAGGGTATGTTTGCAAGGTCAAGAAATCAATAGAAACTTTTAAGTGAAATTTAAGTGATATGAATGATGTCTTTGGGCTTAAGAATGGCTCAGCATTGGTGGAGGTTTGTGCTCTCCGAGTGCCTTCTAGTTTTATCTTGTATTTAGACTTTTTGTGCTTAATTGAAGATGCTTTCAATTTAATTGTCTGGCTGCACTACCAGACAATTTTCCTGTTTCAAGAAATTTCACTTGTTTCACTGCAAAACATATCCATCTTAACATACGTCATAATTGAGTAATTTCTTATATCTAAAAATCTGCCAATGGGAAAAGATAATTTGCACTTGTTTCCAAAGAAATGCAAAGTAGACTTTTCTAGTAAATGTACTGAAAGTTAAATATATCTGTCTGTCCATGTCATTTACCTCAGTGATAAACCAGCCTGGGTCGGCCAGCAGAATCATGGTGGAAACAAACTTTCCTCCTCTGTAATGGAAACGCTCTGGGATTTCCTGTCTGCTATAGACACGCATGTTACGGACCTGGGACAACGCAGCATACACCTGGCATGACACACACACACACACACAGTTAACAGAAGCACTCAAGTATGGGGATAAAATCATGGCTTATATATATATGTACTCAGATTTATGAACATGCATGACAAGCTGTGAATGTGTACCATGATTTGTAAATGTGGGAGGTCATATTTACAAATGCATATTCACGTTTGTAGATTAGTATCATAATCTGAAAATAAAGACAATTATTTGTAATTGTGATTCAACATTTGTGAATGTGTGGGAAGTGTTGTGAAGACCAAACATTCAGCAAATACAAATACTGATAATCACAAATGCACAATAATGTGCAAATAACTGAATACATTTGCAAAATAAATCTAAATTTGTATTCAAAAGATTTGTGCCTTTCAAGCTGTACATTTACAACATTGTACATTTACAACTATTTTTTTGGTCACTGCGTTGTTTGGTCACTATAATACTGCACAAAAAACTGACAGGCCTTCCTGCACTTTTTAGGTTTTAGGTTTCATTGTTTAGTCTTAGACCATTTACTTTGCTCACATTTTAGTTGTCATGTATGGTATTGGAAATAATGGGGGCTATAATTATTCCAATTCTTCTGAGTATTTTGCACACAACACGACAATTGGCCTTATGTGGTATTTTTGGGGCATGAGTTATGTTATTCGGAAATGCATGGCAGATTGTAGACATTCATGCAATATACATGTTTGGTAATGTTTGATGTTAGCGAAACGTAATTGCTCGCTATTAACACAGGCAGACTGAAACCTTCCAGTTTGCAAGGTTGTTTGCCAAGTAAGGCAAATACAATCAAGCAATACACCATAACAATGACCAACCAATAGTGTGTTAAACACCACCCACATGTGTTTGATTGTGTTTTCATTATCATAGGAGGGAGAAATACAGAAAAACTGGGCCATTCCAAAAAGGGTCACACAATTGCAGATTCTGATGCGCCAGAAGAGAAATTTGCAAATGCTTGAAGGCCATCTAATCTTATCTTCTTACTGATGAAGAGAGGAGAGAACATGGCAAAGCAAAATACAAACAATCACAGATAGATATATAAAGAGGTTCTGACCTGCTGGTACTTGTTGTGTTTGGGCCAGAGACTGACCACCGCTCCTCTGTCCATCATCTTGACGATGTCCGACATGTTGATGTATTTGTCCAGCTCTATCACCTTCTCCATCCACTGAATCTGGGTCATGCCGTGGTCTGAAAACAGTACGATGTTCAGCTGGTCGGCCATCTTCTTTTCCTGCAAAAAAATATCACAATGATAATGTGATCAATTTTGTGAAAAGGGTTACATACCGTAGTGTGAAAGCATCAATGCATTCAGTAGTAGTACTAGTAGTAGCAGTAGTTGTACTAGTAGTGGGCAGTAGTAGTAATATGTCATAATAACTAGTAATAATATCACTAACCTTGATCTTGTTGTTGAGTGTCTGCATGGCCAGGTCCAGTTTTCGTACAGCTGTTCTGACCTGGTCAGAGTCTGGTCCGAAGTGATGGCCCTCCACATCAATCTTCTCAAAATATATGGCTGCCATGTCCCCCTGGCCTGACCTACACACACACACACACACACACACACTGGTTGCATTGCATTCTGGTCTATTGAGATTACTGTCAGTGGAGAAATTGGTCTCTCCTCTCCTCCGATGGATTTCTCCCTGTATGATTGTTGATCGTCGTCTAGAAAGAAGCCCTTGCTCTTTGATCCTGAGGGACTGAGGGACAGACATTTACCATTGATGTTTTAGCTGAAAATGTTCTGCTATCAAACTCTATTGTAGCTGCACTGGAAATATCTCCACATGACATCACAGCGTCTACATCTGACTGTATAGAACAATTTTTAAATAATTTTAGGTGATTCTGGTGCAATACAGAACCCTTTTTCAAAACGTCACCAATTTCTAAATAACCACAATTGTGAGGTACCATATGCTCTGATGAAGTCTTGATTAATATGAATCATGTTAGTGAGTTGTTTATTATGTTTATCCTAAATTCACTTTTTTGGATATTGTTATTGCAATCATCCACATTCATCCTTGAGGTTCCTGTAATCCGTTGTTAAATGTTGGGTATATGCAGTGATGGAGTAGTAAATAAGGATAGAATACATTAGAGGTGGAGCTAGGTTTGTTCTTACCGCAGGGCATTGAGGGCATTCTCTATTGAGTCCGTGAAGTTTTTCTCCGACGGGTTGTAGACGTATTCCTCACAGAACGACGGGCGTACACCCAGAATCTCCAGCTCACAGCCTGAGAACACAAACACACACAAAGCATAGAAACACAAACAGATGCATCAGAAACACATTTTATGAGGATATAGACATTGCAGATACAGAAATTCACAGGTTGCAAGTTACATAACAATTGTTTGTTAACTAACTCAACTCAGAAATAAGCCAGTCAGCAGAGAAATTCAGTTCAGATCTCTGACCTTTTACTACTTAGTAGGCCAGTAGCACATAGATGTTCTAATAATAATATAATTATAATAGCCATAATTTATAGAGCACAAAAAACTGGGTTACAAAGTGCCATACAAGATAAAAAATAATGTAGGCAATAAACACAAACATGAACAATAAACAAAGAGAAAGGAATTACATATAAAAGGGCAAAGGTACAGAATGATAAAAACAAAAATTAAAAAAGTACAGCAAAGCAAGCTGATAAAGTGTGTTTGTAGAAGTGTTTTCAAGTTGGTAGCTTCAGTCTGGAGGATGTCATAGGGGGTTACAGTTTTTTTATGAAGAGTCAAACTGACTTGCCAAAGGTCACAACTCTGAATCATGAATTCACTTCAGAATACATGTTCCTATGATTATTACAATCAACAATCAATTCAAAATGTATTTTCAGTCCCGTCTCATTACAACATTACCCAGGTTAGTAGCACTTCAACAAATCTGCTAATTGCTTCACCACTAATGAAGCATTTATTGATTACTAATACTATTTTTATTTCTGGTTTCTGTGGGTTACTGTAGTTTCTGTTTTGTGTACACTTGACGGTATCATGCTGATGTAGAAATGGTCACATTGGTCACACACAATCAAATTCAATCCTATTGCTACTCTTCCTAGGAATGGGAGATCACTGCATGAACTACTGTACAAATCTCAAGGAGGTGCCAAAGAACTCTAGGGTAACTCTAGGTTAAAAGGATCTGCAGACATCTCTTGCACTTGCTAGTGTCTGTCTACATGAGTCCACAATGCAAAAAACAGTGTGGTATTCATGGAAGGATACGAAAAGAAATTGACAAAAATGCAACTTTATATTTGGAGGCAAAAAAACACTGCATATCAACAACAGCATCATGGTGGAGGGAGCATCATGGTGGAGGGAGCATCATGGTTTAGGTCCAGGGAATTGCTTTCAGTGCCGGGTGATTTTTTTTTCCGTCATCAATTTCATTGTCTGAGAATTCAGTCTAAAAATAATAGTTCTAACACATCCACAAATGACAACAGAGATCCCTATAAGAGAAACAATTTCATATCTTGATACGTAAACCTCTCGTTTCCATTCTGTGTCAGCACAGAATACATGCTTGAGGATGACCAATAGGCGAGTCTGGTTTATGGATACACAGACTGGAATCACGAGTTCTCAGTGAAAAACTACCTAACAGTAGAGGTAATACTGCCTCTTGCTGGAATAGGCATCATTTCTAGTTCATATATGTTGGAAGTGTGCTTTTTAGACTACATTATGAAACAGTGGAAGTGAATGAGAGTGAATGAAACACAGAAGATCAGTGCTAAATGTGGGCCCCACATGAAAATGTTGTCTGGGCTGCCTTGTGTACTTTTAATTCAGTTAGAGAACTTGTTGAATTCAGTACAGCTATAGCGATAGTAACAGCTACAGAGTGTTTTTCCAGTCGAGAAGAAGTTGCGCCCCTTCCTCAAAACACAACACACCTTTTGACTGCATTGCATTCTGGTCTATTGAGGCTACTGTTGGTAAAAAAAATTGGAATCTCCTCTTCTTCTACGATGGATTTTGGTTAGTGTTAGGTTAAGGTTCTGTACACTCACCAGGCCAATAGTACATGAAGACGTTCTTCCCTAGCTTCTGCAGGGTGACCCATATCGGCTCTGATCCGTCCCACCAGAAAGGCAGGCGGCTGTCAGGATTTGTACCGATCAGAAACTCCTTTGAAGAAGCTTCATCCCACATGTAGTTACCAGTCATTTGATGAACCTCACAGTACCGTCCTACGAAAATAGGCAAAAGCACATGGTTAGAGAGAGTTCAAGAGAGTTCAAGCCCCCATGTCGGCAAGTATACGCCCTGCTGAAGTGCCCTTGAGCAAAATAGCAAATCCATACCAGCTCCACAGATGCTGTTTTGTAGCTGACCTATGACCTGATAGCCAGTGGTTACTCATGTTTGGAAAGCCTAGCATAACAAAATGAACTGAGGGCAAACCGCAGTCTTGACTGATGTTCATATTCAGCTATTTTATACATGTGTTCTAACCTGGTATGAAGACCAGAGATGGTAAATTACAGCAAAGACCATAGACAAGTCCATTAATGTTTTGCTAAGGTTCCAGGGACTGGAACTGGATCCTGCAGGGTACCAAAACTCAAATAAACAAGCTACTAGTGAGTTCAAAGCATGGTTGAAGCCGTTTATTCATTTGGCCAGGTGACAAAAATGCCATTTGAACTCAGGTAGCACCAAGTAACCACACTAAGGGTGTTTTAACACCTATACTTCATTTGCTTTGTTCCAAATCAGGGGAGGAGTCTTTACTTTGTTTCATTTACCTGTTGGTTTAATTACATTTCACACAGGGAGCAGCCTGGAAGGGCTTCCCAGTTGGGGTTGGGGCAGGACGCCCCTGGAAGCCTGGCGGACTAACTATGTTAACTATGTTAAACATGATTAAGCAGGATTTAAATGTTTTACTCGGTGTTACTTTAACTTGAAATTGTCTTTCAAAATATATACCCAAATTAGAGTTCCTGGAAAAGGCTTATTGTTGAGGTTGCAAACTGTTTCAACATTTTCAAACAAATGTTTTCTATTAGGAATGTTCAACAATGTTTCTGTATTTAAGAACATTCAACAACTGTGCTCTACTAAGAGCATTAAATAAATGTTTCTCTTGAGTACATTTTCCAAAAATAATACTTTTTTTTTCTCAAAGAAAAAGAAAAATTAAATCTACAGTTGCGAGTTGTGCACCCTTTTGAATTACCTGCATTCCTGCATAAATGGCTCCTACAACAGTCTGTTCTTCACAATAAGTCATAACTATAGATAAACATTAACAGCCTAAGAAGGAAAAGGTATGTGAACCTCTAGGATAATGACTTCTATGAAAGGGGGAGATACAATCAATGAGATGACATTCAGGTGTGGGTTAGAGGTGTAAAAAGTTTGATTACTAACAGAGTCTGCCTTGGGCCTCCATCAGTCTACAGTCAGACAGATTATATACAAATGGAGAAAATTCAGTACCACTGCAGCTCTCCCTAGGAGTGGGGGTCCAGCAAAGATCACAGCAAGAACACGCCGCATAACGGCCAAGGAGGTGACAAGGAACCCAAAGGTAACAGTTGCAGGCGTCTCATGAACTTTCTAACATCTGAGTCCACGAGTCCACAATAAGAAAAGCACTAAACAAGTGCTGTTCATGGGAGGATACCAAGGAGGAAACCACTGCCCTCCACAATAACACAATGCTGCCCATCTCAAGGATTCCTCCTAGAGGTTCTCAAAGGCAGCACTCTCCTTTGTTTGGCGGTTTTTCTCAGCTTGATGCATTTCCTCTAGCTGCCTCTTCTGCTGAGCCATGTAGGCCTGTAGCTCACTGTCAAATAGACTAGCCCTGACCTTAAGCTTTCTTGCTTTCATGGCTTCCTCCACTTTGCCCTGGCTTCCCGTGCTGCATGCAGCATCACTGGTTCTGTATCAGTGGATGCCTTGTTAACATTTCTCTGTTAATAAAAATATCACATTTGACCTCATTGCACTGTTATTGGACATGTATTTAAAGCCTACAGCAAAACTAACACAGTTAGTGCAGTGTAGGCTACATAGTGTCTTCTGTAGGCCTACATACAACTTTAGGGCCAAACTAAAAAAATATGCAAAAAAATCAACATTTCCACTATTGCTCCCGACCAAAGAAAACCAACTAGAGGTGTGATCGCACCCTTAGTCTATTCTCAGGCCAAAGAACCTTCTGAATCAGTGGTAGTGGTAGCAGAAGTCGCAGGCCCTCCTGTTTTTTCTGCACCAACTAGAGGAAAACTTTTAAATATCCAAACTTTAAAATCGGGTTTGATCATTTCCCTGCAAAAGGCCTCTGAATGAGTCTTCTCCTGCATGTGGCCTCTAGTCTAATGATAATGCTTTTCTTCTCATGGAGAGTAGCCAGAGGCTTCAATCACACCCTCTGTTGCCCTTATATAATGTCTATTCACTGCTCCTGGAATGTGTGTGTGTGTATTGTGATTTATTGTTCCAGTATGATCTTCCTGAGGGCCGAACTCAGAGCAGAACTCACTTAGTGTGGCACGGTGGCGCAGTGCTTGGACTGCTGCCTCACAGCAAGAAGGTCCTGGGTTTGATTCCCACCTGGGGCGCTATTGACTCTGGGGTACCCAGGTGGGTTATCTCCCGGGCCTTTCTGTGTGGAGTTTGCATGTTCTCCCCATGCTCACACGGGGTCTTCTTCCACAACAGGATTCCTGGAACAGGATGCGATAAATGCAGAGGACAAATTGTGTGTGTGTTTGGCAGCCACCACCGACTACATGCTGTGTGTGACACAAAAATGTGGATCAATAAAGTGTGTTCTTCTTCTTTCTTTAAGTATGGGTCAGGACCTACGATGGGCCTGTTTCTCATGGATCTCTGCCTTGCTCAAAAACAAGGATTTCCTTCCAAAACAAGGAGCCTCCAGTGTCATCAGACTGTAAATTGGTGAGAATGAATAACATTTTAATCAGACTGGAGTGAGCTGTAACCCATGTGGAGGAAAATGAGGGTCCTGACTCAGTTTGAAGCGTTGTTCAATCAGAAGTCCAGGTTTATTCAAGCATATGCATAAAGAGAGCACATGTACATAGTCTATGAAGGTTTGCTCTAAAGAATATATGAAGACAATCTTATGGTATGATGAACAGAGGGGCACATACTTAATCTGTGTTTACTGAGAACAGGGCTTCATCAATGTTCTGCCCTTGAGACAGCTTGACCTGGGTATTGAAGAGATGCAGCAATAAAGGGTTAGGTGTCTTGTGGCTAACATAAGTATGGATGAAAATAAATATAAAGCACGTGCTTTATATACTGTATGTCATACTGTGTTTCAGTATCCTGAAGGAGAGTCACCCTACACCCTAAAGTCCCATTAAAATCTAGTGAAGGGACTTGGTCTGAGCAAGTTAGCAAGAAAGACAACTTTAAAAAGCAATGTTCAGAATCCTAAATGTTGAACAAATGTTTGCTAGTGTGGCAACTTACCCTGAACGAAGCAAATGATTTCTGTTATTTTAATTTTATCGTTTCACATAAATTTCAACAATTTTGTTTTCATTTTGATAGAATAGAGTGCTTTGCATAGAACTCAGACAAAAAAAATCCAAATAAATGTGTTTTCAAATAGCACAACAAAAGGGGTCACATCGCTGGAATTGACCAATTATGGACATGGCCGACTCATACTGGACTGAAATTACAGATGCCATTGGTAATAACCACAGTTAGACCTATTTGTAGGTTTACGCTGGTCTTTAACCAAAAATACTGGATATGTAAAGATATTGAGTATCGGCACAAAATATCAGCTATCAGCAGCTTTAATACAAGAATAGCATTATCAGCCTTCTAAAACCCACGTTCATCCAACCTTAATCCCAATTACAGGACCTCTCCCAGTAAACATAATCCAGTTTGAATGGGGTTTTAGATTAAACAACACAAAAGCCTGAAAAAGGTTTTGGGTTGTGATAAAAATTATTGTGAAGACGGATGTCCCATGACAAAAATGAGAGAGAGTGTCATCTGACGCAGTCAAGTGAAAGTCAATCAGCTTGAAGCAGGACTGGACGGCAGAGGGATGATGGTAAGTGAACGGGTCAATGGACTGGGAGGTAGGTGTGTGTGTGTGTGTGTTTGTGTCTCCATTCAGTATTTCTTTGTACACAGGAATGTGCTCCATCAAAACACCAACATCAGCACATCACCAGTGGGCGCGCTCCAAAGCTCGCATCATGTTGGCCAGGAGCTGCTGTTGTGTTTGAGGCTTAGTAAGGGGGGACAGCAACACACACACCCCCACACACACATACATATACTCACACAACCGACCAACATATCCACTGTAAATGATATCGTAGCAATTAATTTAGTATTGAGTCATAAAAGTCACAACAAAACAAATCAACTTGTTTTAAGGTTGTTTTTTTTAAATCAAGTGACGTGGCTTTGGTTTGTGACAGTGAGTTCAAGGTTGCTTTTTTAAAGCCCAACTATGGGGACAGTGAGGTTTTTTGGTAATTGTTTTCAAAGGGGCAGTAAGTAATGTATGACCTCTACAGGACCAGTAGGAATTGCAACAGCATTGATAGAACTTATGTGCTTCTACACAAGTAGAAGTCTCTGGCACAGCATGTGTATATATTATGATTGCTTATATAACAATGATTTTCAACAAAATCTATTACTTTGATATAAGTTTTATAGTTGATATAAAACATGTCCCCCTCCCGTTTATGGAAAATTGCGCTAGCCACCTAGCCGCTAAAACAGGGGGCTTGGTTAAATTCTGCTTCGGCTCCCTATATAGGTTTTTTAAGGCTGATACAGAAATGTTTGGATTGCTGTTGTATTCTGATAAAACAAGGGCTGTAGGGCTGAGCTTGGACAGCCTGGAGGCAGTAGCAGAGGGGATGATGAGGACTAAACTGAACTCCATCCTAGACCTCCCACTCACTCTATGGTGAGATGAAGCTGATGAGATGCACCTTCCTCCTCACAAACATCTCAATGTCACATTTCATCTTTTTCATCCAAGATAATTGTAGCTCACACAAAGTGTTCCGTTACTAAAACGTTACTATAACGTGTCATTCCCTGTGATGCTCAACAGAGAGTGCTAGTGCACCATGTTTCCTCACATGAGAATGAGATTTTTCCCTGCGGTAAACAAGCTCTGTTCAATTCAAGTTCAAGTAATTTATTGTCAAATGTGCAGCATCACTTATAGTCATACTGTACAATGAAATGTTTTGGACGAGGCACATTCCAACATGGTAGGTACACATGAATCACACATTTAGTATATAAAAAAGATAAAATAGAATAAAATAAAGTAGCAATAAAAACAGATTAAAGGCTAAATATGAAAAGCAGCAGGTTTGGCAAACATGAATGATCTAGTGATACAGATACAGATGTGCAAGGTTTAAAGTGCAAGTGCATTGCATATAAGTATTGTTCATAAAGTGGCAAGGGTATGAAGTATAGTTCAGCGGTTCAGTAGCCTGATGGCCTGTAAGTAGAAACTGTCCTTCAGTCGTGAAGTGTGTGACTGACCGCTCCTGTACCGTCTGCCAGACGGTAGCAGGGTGAAAAGTGAGTGTGCTGGGTGGCTGGGGTCCTTGATGATTTTATTGGCCTTTCTCAGGCATCGAGTGAGGTAGATGTTGTCCAGGGTGGGTAGCCCCCTGCCCGTGATGGTCTGGGCGGTTTTCACCACCCTTTGTAGGGCCTTGCGGTCCTGGGCGGAGCAGCTGCCGTACCAAGAAGTG
>CABFOQ010000406.1:18709-33486 GCA_900660455.1 Gephyroberyx darwinii | reverse complement strand
GGCAGATTCATTTCCGCCGACTCTTGAGCGTTAGAGTGGAAGTTAGCCACAAAAGAGAGCAGTGAGTGCCTGTGTGTGTGTGTCACACAGGAAGAAAAGCCACATATCCACAACTCTTGTCTTTAATTGAGGCGCTGGTGTGGGGGTGGTGTGTGTATAGCAGCTCAGCTTAGTTATCCATGACTAGGACTCCAAGAATGAGTAAGTATGAGTCACTTTACTGGCTCCCAAGAAATGATCAACAGTTAAAAGATGTTCACTGTCTGTCTTTTTTAATGACTGGGGAATAAATAACTAGACCTTTGCAATGACTAATAAGCAGAGATCTCTATATGATAGACAGCACCCTGCCCACATATCCCAAGCCCTTGCATATATCACGGGATCCCAGGGAATCGCTGACCATGTGGTAGATAATCTGTGTTTGATTTACAGCATGGAGGATTTGGATATAAAACACTGATGTTTTGCCATCAGAAGCACATTGGCGATTGCAGCAGTGGCACTGCTAGCCAATTAACATGGGTTATTTCAGTCTCTAATACAGTGCTTCTCATTGTGTTTAGGTGCCTTGCTGAATAATTCATCACAATTCACTCCATACAGTGTTAGTGAACTTGGAACATATCTATCTTATTAAAACATTAGCCAGAATAAACATTGAATAACGTGCATCCACTCCATATTGCGCTAATGTTGGAAATGGTAATTTATTTTGCAGCCATTTTTCATATTCTTAACATTATATAGAAATCATAGGGCACAGCGTTTCATAAATAATTCAAGAAAGAAGAAATTGATTATCATTGCAACCGTCTGATATGAGATGTTTGTCGTTATAGCTCGTAAATAAGTTATTGCCTCATGACAACACACACTAAAGCCTTGATGAGAAATGAAAATTCTATTTCATTGAACTCCAACAACACTCTCTGTCCTGATAATAAATAAAATTGATCTTAGGACATCATGAGTCACAATATTCTTGACACAGTATAATTGATATCAAATAACATTGTTTTATTTCGCTGTTAGCTTTTGGAATTGAATGCACATCCAGAAGATTGTGTGATAAGATGAGTGTATTGCTATAACCTTCTCACTGACAATACACATATTAAAAACACTTTGATGGGCCTATCAGCATTAGACTGACAACATTGATAAGACTGTGGTGACTCCCTATGTCATAATTATTGATATATAACATCATTTAACTGAATGATATTAAAATATGTTATTCTGCATAGCTTATATGAATGTATTGACATGTTTTATAGTGTCAGAAATGGATTTAGATTTCCCTTAAATTTTCACTTAATTTAAGAAGGTATGAATCAGAAACTAAAGTCAGTCTTAAAGTCAAAAAGGAAATATCTCTTAATAATGGGGAAAGATTTGTTATTACGAGAAAACCTTGCAAGTGTTTTTTTCAAGATAACGCAACACGATTTTTTTTGCATCACATCGACTTTAAACATCACTATTTAGGATGTTTAAAGTCTCTACCAACATTTGGAGCCATCATGGGCGTAAGTGGACTTACTCCCTTTTTAGTAAAGCATTTTTAGTAAAAATTATTCCAGATTTCAACTTTTCATTACACTACTAAATAGATCTCCTCCAGAGCTTTTATTTGATATATAGATCTCATTTTTTTGCCCAAAATGCCAGTTGCGCCCTTCTGGCTCCAAGTCCTCAACTTGACAGTGACCATCAGTGGCGCTGAAGGTTTTATTGTGGAGCTGGGCCCTCATTTTCCCCACGTCAAAAGTCCTAAGAATGAGCATCATACGTGCACAAAGGGAGTTGTTTCAGGCCTGACACGGACATAAAGAGCAGCACCACTGTGCTGTTTCATTGTGTACATTCTGCTGCCAGGCAACTCTCCAAACTTTATTGTAAACATTGTATAGTGCTGTCCAACCTCAGCATAATGCCATTGTCCACATTCTCGCCATGTAAAAGCCCATGGCAGTTAATACATTCACTCTGACAATGATTAAAAGCTCATTTTGGTGGTGGCAGCTTGCCATCAAATATCAAAACATCACCAAATCAATTGATAAAACTGATCCATCACATAAGACGTAGAATTGAAGTTACCTAATCATTTTTTTCCTCCACACCAGGTCCTCAAAATGGATTCTCTGCATATAGTCTTTACATATTTAGTCTTAATCTTACGTAAGTAAGCCACCTTAAATTCCCTAATATCCAAAAGACTCCTATCCTGCTTCACTGTAAACTATTGTGCATTAATCCCATGCCTGTGACAATAAGTCAAAACATCAATTCAACACAGCCTTGAGAACACCGGAAGAAAATTAGAACTGTCCACATTCTAGAAAAAACATTAGAAAGTGTTATGATCGTGATGATATTTGAGGGCAAATGCCTTATTAAGATAAATAAAACATGTTTATTTTGATATTTTGATAAGGACAACCAAGAAAGTCCACCGTGGGATACCCATAATGTTGATTCATAGGAAGACAAAACATTGTGCCATCACATCACTAATCATGAAGTTGTGCTCTGCTCGAGCTTAAAGGCAACAAGGCACAATCTGGATATATCAATCTTAACATCCCTTTTAGACATAAGGGATAATATGGATGAATGGCCTCATTCTTGACTCCATCCACTGTATTCAGCGAGCACTTTTGTGAATGCACCAATAAAGTGTGACTTTGATTTGGTATAACTAATCTGTGTGTTAGTCTGGAGGCATTGCCTGTGTTTAATTGCCCATCTAGGACCTTTGTCATTGCATAGACAGTCAAGCTGTCAGAACCTTCATTGGCTTGAGTAATGCAGAGCATGAGGAGCCTCTTTATGTTAGTCGAGAAGCCTGCGGGTCAACCAGGGACTTTCCTCAGAACCTCATACGCCCTATCTCTTTACATTTTTCACACTGACGCTTTCTGTGATAATGTGGTAGAAGCAGTTGAAATACCCCCCAAACCCATACTGAGTCTGTTCTAGCCTGGTTTGAAAATGTATTGATTTCAAAACAAGGTATAAAATAGACCTATAACTTCCCAATTGGCTCATATTATAGCCCTAGGATTAGGTTCAATAATCTATCAATGTGCAGTGTCCCTCAGTTCTGAAAAGTAAGTCATTGATACCTAACAACATTATTTCTGACAAGTGCTGAAGTCCATATAATAAAATAACAAAAAACAACAACATTCCAGCCCACACACACACACACACACACACACACACACACCGTACCTTGGATTGCAGGTATTGGGGGCAGTAGTAGGAGCACTGGGGGTACATCTGTTGATTCCACACTTTTCCCATGAAGACAGAAGTGTAAAGCGGACGCATAACCTCTCAATGGGGGGAGGGGGCGTCTGGTACTCCCAATATTCCCGTCGCGTCCCGTTTTTCCACTAGTGTTGAACTGTGTCGGACCTCACCCTCTCTGGGAAACACAGAGCGCGCCGCCCCCCCTCAGCCCCTCAACCCCCCGGGGGACGTTGATTCTGCGTGGAAGTCGGAAATACTGTGTTGTACGGTGACAAATGTGATATAAGTACATGCGTTTAAGTGGCTCAGTTTAGCTATCGATTTCTATTAGGAAAAACGACCGAGCAGTCCCATAAAATATTCAGACATCCGCCATTTCTTCCACATTTTGTCTCAAACTGTAAGGATGCTTTGACGTCGCTACTGTGTTACTGTGTTTTCTAAACATGGTTAGAAAATAACCTCGAAAATCATTTTTGCTTCTCGCTTTGATTCACAGTTGACAGGCTGTGTGAAAGTAATAGGTTTTAACCACCTTTTAAAAACGATTAAAAAAAAGATTTGCTAATAATAGCATTCGTTTCTGAGGATTGAAGCTCGTCCCCTTTTCCTGTAATGTGAACGTTTATCAGATATTTTGCTCTGCCAGAGGTTTCTTGTTGACCCTATGACATAATATATAGCAGGAACTGGGAGAGGACTTCCTCTAACTCAGAATCAGGAAACTGGACAACCAAGCAGGAATGTCTTCTTGCCCTATTTGTGCATTGGACGTTGGAGTTTTAGAGAATAGAAACTTAAAATCATCGCCTTTTACATCCATAGCCTGGTCGTGATCCTTTTTGGTGTTTGCGATGTTGAAATAACATCTTTTTTTGTGTGTCTCTATGGGTATAGGTGGACTTAGTGAAACCCTCATTCATTATCTTCCATCTGCTTAAAAGCCATGGACAGGAAACATTTTTTTCCAAGCATGGTAAATCCATTAGAAGTGCCCAGGACATACAAAGTAAAATAAAATACCCCATAACAGTTCAGTATATGAAGAATTTAATTGTATGAGTGCAGCTCTCAGCGCTACAGAATCTGCACACGGTTTTTCCAACATGCTCATCTTTGCCACATCTTCCTCCAAGCTTGCCTCTAAATGGCAGGAACCCCCTGAGGCCAGAGCCTCAACCAAAACAATATTATGAGCTTCCATTACTGATGAACCAAACTAGCCTAGCTGGCTCGGTGTGGTGGAGGGTGGTCTGCTCTGACTTCTTGATGGCAGCCATATTACATATCCTATTTTCATACATACCCGATAAACACAGATCTGTGCCCCTATATATACCATGCATGATGCAACATTTTATTGTGAAGTAAAGATGTGTTAGAAGAAGGAAAGCGGAACTGGCATCATTCTTTCATTTCCATCTTTTAACTCCTTTTGACTCTGTGGGTCTCACTTTACTTTCTTTTCATTCTCCTCAGCCGCCTGAAATCTGATCTGTGAGTTTTCCCCCTGCATTCCTCTTCTCTCCTCCTCCCCCGGCATGCCAGAGTCCTCAGCTCTGCCCTCTCTGATCTTGCATTCCTGCAGACCTACAGCAGATTGTTTATTTTGCTGGACATGGAGGAAACATGGGGTGGATCAGTCAGTGGCCCAAGATTTACGGCTGAGCTCAAGCCAGGCTGCAGTATGATGTGCATCCAGGACAGGATCTGATAAATATAACATCTGTCATTTGATACACCAGGATAATATTTTGCAAGGAAGAGCATCTATTTCTCCTTGTTAATTGTGGTGATTGTGGACATTGATCATTCCACATAAAGAGGTACCTTAACCACTCTGGGAGGAGGTACCATGTGACCTTTTATCCTAATAGACCAAGGGCAAAAATCAACCCCATCTGACCTCCTCAGATGTCTTCCCCAGGCTGCGCTGACAGATGCTGGTAAAGAACACCACAGCTCCCCAGAGATCTTTGCTGCTGAAATTTACGAGGCCTCTCTGCATCGCTGCTATCCTTTTGTAAGTGTTCAGGTCAGGGTATTGGACAAAAATCACTGTGGGAGACAAAAAATATCCCTCTTCTCACTTTATGGTGTATATTGGCCGTTTATATCTATTTTAAGTGGCTGCATACAACAATGATTGATGATTGTGAAAGGTAACAATGGTGTATAATGACCAGAAAGCACCTTTTATATTTCCCTTCCCCTTTTCACCAATCCATCAGTTTACAGTAACAGGCAGTATGCTATGCTCATACTCTGCAGGAAACAGAGAAAGGACATAATCTGAATGACTGAAGTGCCTCAACGTGAAATGTAAGATAGTTGTACCTTGATCACAAACCTTTCTGTCATTCGGCCTGCATGAGAATTGTAGGTGACAGTTAGTAATGCATGGTGGAGCTATGTTGTGGTAGCAATTATGACTTCTGATTCACATAAGTGAGTGAGTAGTAAGGACATACCTGTGTTGCCATGGTGGTCCTATGAGATGGTTATCCCACACTGCATTCTGAAGAGAGCGATAGAGATAGAGGAAGAGAGAGGGAGAGAGAGAGAGGAAGATCAAACGGAACAGAGTGCCACATGAAAGGGAACAGAGTGTTCTTGGGTAAATCTGCCTCTCTTCCTATCAGCTTGTGAATCTGTTTCTCCCTCCGGACTTGCTCATCTGCTCATCCTCGTTGCGGTTCACTCACAGCCAGCCGTGCCAGGTAGAGATGATCAGACGTTTTGATAAGGCTATTTGGGGAAATAAAAACCTCCTCAAACTCAATGAGTGGTAAACATATTTCCTTCCGTTCCGGTACGGCCATGTTCTTTTGTATCACGCAAGAAAGATATGAATATCCCGAGCAGAGCAAAAAAACAACACCAACTCTGGATTACTAGAAGGTATATAGATACCTAATGCTAGTTGGCTACAGGCCCTTAATGTACTGTATGTTGTATGCTAGCTAGCGTGTTAGCATGTGCACAGGACATTTTTACTAGATTTCTACTAGAGACACAAGAGATGATTTTGGTCATACTCCTAATGGCAAAAGGTAAATTGACCAACAAGCCAATTTCCCAAAAAGTCTGTATAGACCTTTAACATAAGTTCTTCCTCAGAATTGATGGAAAAAGGAGGATTACACCGGGAAAAATGGTCCTCGAGGTGAATTCTCAAATCATCACTTATCAGTATCCCACAATCTGAAGGATATTTTCCTTTCCTAGATCCACAAGGAAAGGGTTATGTCAGTCAGGTCAAAGCAATCCTGAAGAATATGTGAGGCTCTTAAGATGGCCTCCTATTCCCTTCCTTTAAGGAACTCTCAGAGCTTTTATCTGAATTGGGGTTGTTTGGGGCAATCTAGGCATTCTCAGCAGGGGAAGAGGTTGAGGTTGAAATGTCATTGTGGGTCATGGATGACAACCCCTGTGGCAGGACTCCCAGAGTAATATCCCCAGGGTCTGAGGAGCCAGGCCACTGGAGCCCCACTGTTCCAGTCCGGCCACACAAAGGCCTGCGGCCCACTAATACATACTCAGACTGAGGATGGAGACAAGCATGGCTTATCCAGTTATCTTGCTCTGTCCCTTCTAGACAGTTCTGTGCTAAAACAGTCACAGATTGAGGTTGAGGCAACAACGTTTTGGTCTTGTGTAAGTAAACACATACACCTCCCCCTGTATACCAATTTAAAAATGGAAAGGAAATGTAGGTGCATGAACTATTTTTTAGTATATTTAGGTTGTGAATATGAATTGATTCCAAAACATACCAACGTTGCTAAACCTCATCTCTTGCCAAGCACAAAAGTGGGACCTTACCCTCATCTCTCTTGCAGAAAGGAAATTAATGTGTTAATAAAAAAAATCCAGCATCTCCCCCTTCTGGCTATGGTGAGGCAGCAGTCACCAGTCTGGGCAGATCTCACATCAATTAACAAAGCAATAGCTTGTATTGAAAATACACACATAAACAATTACGAGATGTATGCATTTTTGTAACTTTTGAGGGAAAAGGCTTGGCACAAGATTGTGTATGTTCAGTTACAGAACTACTACATTTCCTGTGAAATGGCCTCTCTTCACCGTAAGGAGTGTACCAACATTACTGCGCCTTTTTTGTCTGGTGAGTGACTGTGTACACTAGCCAACAACCATAACCATTGCTAGCAATAAAATGTTCATAGTGCATTTAATCAGAAGTTCTACCAATTGAATTCCACCGAAATTGAATTCCACAGAGGAATAAATATGACTTCAGTCTATAACATGTTTCATAGTGGGATCTGTACGGTTTGTAGTTTACTTATATCATGTAATCTGCAATGTACTGGAATATAATATATATATATAATAAGTGAACCAGAGCCAGGTGGGAATGATGTCAACTGCGGCTCCCCATGAACAACTGAAAATTACATCTTTATGCAGATGATACCATTGCTTACTCTTGTGCTCCTTCAGTTCAGCAGGCCCTTAAGTGATCTTCAATAAGGAAAACTTTTTTTTTTTTTTTTTAAATGGAGATCGCAAGTTGATCCTAAATTTTGAATTAAGAAAAATGAGCTTTTCTCCGGGTCCGGATTAACTGCATATTTATGCTATAAAAATAAAATGTAAATCTAAATATTTAAATATAAATTCTGCACCAGCGGGATCTGTTTTTTTGCTTTAATGGGCCTGTCAAATGGAACACACTTCAAATAATCAAGGAAGAGACACTTACTCCATTTTCACCATTCGCTTCAAAAAGAAGAAAGAAGTGTTGGAAAGACAGAGAAATGTTCCTGTTCTATTTTATTTAGATGCATAATGTAATTAATTCTAAACTGCTGAGTTTGTATGGTGTTGTTTGTCTTAATCACATTTTCATTTAATATAATCGTATAATTTTATTGTGCAGTGTCTTATATTCTACCTTTGAATTCAAGCTTTGCTCTCTGAATAGCCTCTATAATGAAGGTTAATGAATTGACTTGATAAATTCAACTCATGACCACTACATGGAGCCAAATGTAATTATCTTAATCTTTGAATAGCATCCAACTCATTTCAGTGTGGGGAAATACTCCAAAAGAAAATATTTTGAGGTAAATTAATGTAATTTTTTGACAGTAATAAATAAATATGTATATTTTTGTTAAGGGTATATATGTAAGGTCTTTCCTTGTGTTAACCTAATTTTAGTCTGAAGTCACTTAGCTGCCATCTGCTGGTTATTCTTGCAAAGCATTTAAAGTGCATTTTTTTCTGTTAACCGTCACTGGATGCAGGTCATTTACACCACATTAACATTTCATTGCTCTCCCTTGTTGATAAGTAATACATTCATTGAATGCATTTACACCTAAATACCAAATATGCTGTAAACTGACAGTATGTGAAATCTAGCATGGAAGGTCATTGCATACTTTTCCAGCACTGTTATTATGTCTGAGGATAGTGTGCAATGCTATTACCCAAAAGCAAAAATTGCATTAAGACTCATGCAATATATGCTTGTACAGAGCAGAGACTATTAGGTATTATTAAGTGTGACAAGACACAGTTAATCGTTGCATACAAGTTTCAAATTTTACAATTGAATAATTTCCATTCCATTATTTTTCATTTTAAGATTGTTTTAATGATGCCAACTATAATGCAAAACAATGGCTTTATTTAGGCAGGCTTCCCTATAAAAATCCCAAGGACCGAGCATGAACAATAATATTAAATCATGTGACCCTCACATTTCCTCACATATCTAATATATTAAATTAGCCTATTACGAGGTTGCAACAGGCATTAGGATGTTTTAGATAATATCAAGCTTTTAGTCAAGATTGTTTGCAGAGTGTATAGATTCTGTCTGGTTAGCAGCATGTTTGCTCTTTTGTATTTGTATATTATTGGAGGCCGACATTTTTGAGAGAAGTAGATTTAATCTTTCAGTACTGTGAGAAAAAAATAATCTCATAAAAGTAGAGTAAAATCAACGTAGCATTATCTGGTTTGGGAACTGTGTTTTTTTTTTGTTTTTTTTTTACATGCACAACAGTAGGCCTGCAGACGTGTAGGCAGAAAGAAGAACCCAACTAACCACCCAGCTCGAGCTCTATATCTACAAGTTGATTGGTCAGGATCCACTGAAGGCGGAAGTCTACAGAGCAGGGGATTCCCCGAGGGAAGTTCCCAACTCAACCAGACTATGTAAAATGTACATTAGTGCGAAACACACCATATCCTCTCCTGCGTTTCGTAACGTTGCTGGCCATTTGAAGAATACGAAGGTGTCGTGGTGTCAAAACAAGAATTTTGACTTTACTCGAATGAAGGTAAGGAGATACTCATTGTCGTAAGACAGGCAAACCCGCTGCTCCGTAAAGGTGCTCGAGATCCACCGGTTGAATGGGCTATGGCTAACCAGTCGCTAGATTAACACTTTGAGAAGACGGAACTGGATCGAGTGGTTTGTGAACAACACTTGAAAGTGATCCACTGCAGTGTCTCGGTACAATGTTGCATTTTGACTTTTTTCTAACTTATGTAGCCTACATACAGTGGCTACATTATGGTGCCATTGGTGACAGCCATGGTTATGACATATATGACGATTGATCAGTTATTGATGACCAGCTATGAGTGAGACTGAGATCAGCCTAGTCTTGTTTTGCATCTCAACATTCGCATGTCCACATTGATAAACACTGTAAGTAAGGGGTTACTTTGAGAATACAGTGGTACTTTCTGATGGATTTCATTTGTTCTGTCTGAACTTCACAGTTGACTTTGGAAAAGATAAAGAAATGTAGGCTAATCCTTGTACAAAACACCCACAGCATAATTTTACTTCACCCGCAGAAACAAAGTGTTTGAATTATGAACTGCAGGACATTTCATTGTGTCCATCAGAGATCCACACTTACAGAGAAATGTTAAGGTTTTTTTTTTTTTTTAAAGTTTAAGTTTATAAATGTCTTGTACAATAAGCTCATTAAGGTCTTCTGCTTCTGATCACCATTCTCATGGGGCCAGAAAGTGCATCACAATTCTTTAAAAACATATGCATATAATATTGATCAGACTTAGAGATATTTGGATTGTTGAAATCTCTAGCATTTGCCTTTTGCAGCTATTTTGATATTCCACGCAAACTGCGCCTATTCTTGAATAATCAGAGATTATAAAGTATATATTCTCAGTTATATGACAATTTTCTCATTATATCAATTGCATACAGAAATCAAATTAATGTGACTATTTCATCTAGTTGATCTGGGACCACTTCAAGATTTTATTGATTTCATTTCATCATTCTAGAAAAGTGCGGAGACAGGCCGAGACAAGTCTGTACATACATAATAATCACCAAGCAGTTTCCATTGCAGTCCTGCAGTCCAAAATAATAATGGCCTCTTTGGGAGTGTGTTTCTTGAGGCAGTCACATTGGAATGAATTTGTGAAAATTGTTGCACTGTGTTTCAGAACCTTGACTGTGTGATTTCACACATAGGGCTCATGTCTGCTGTGTCAGTGATGATTGTGGAGCACACGGCATGGAGAGGAACATTGGAGACCAGCTCAACAAAGCTTTTGAAGCTTATCGTCAGGCCTCCATTGAGAAAGACAATGCTAAAAAGGAACTACAGCAAATGGTAACAACATGGAGATAGACACAAATATTTAAAATGAGGCAAATAATAATAATAATACAACTGACTCGTTTTCTATTTTGCTAGAAAGGTTTTGTAACTGACTTATTGAAATCATGTTATTTTGTTAACAATCAAATTGACAATAAACCCCTTGAAAATGACAAACACAATAAATTATTATAAGTTAAATATGAAAATGTGACACTTGCTCATATATACAGCCATATAGGCGGGCCCCAGATATCGGTGCTGGAAATATAACAGAGACCTAATTTTTACAGACTGAACATTATGAGCGACACACTCAAAAACTTCAAAAGCAGATAGAGGACCAGCAGCAGTTGATTTCCAATCTTGAAGCTCAGTTGATGTCAGCAACAAAGCAACCATCAGGTTAGTGAGACACGCCAGATGAACCATCTCCTCATATGCAGACAAAATGATTTATTTAATTTATTTCACTGCATTCTGAGCAGTGACCTTTACAGCAGGATGTGAAGGATTTACATGTAGTGCTGTATCAAGACCTTATAATACTGAATTCATGTTACCCCTTTCATCTAGCTTCCTGTGTGCTGACTGACTGCTGGTTAATTTACCCTCTTTTTTTTGGATTCCAAGGAGAGATGAAATGCGAGTTGGCTCCCAGAACACAGGAAGAGGAGACGTGCAACCATCTACTCGATGGGACCAGCGCTTTTATGGAAATGCATTACCTGGTGAGTTTAATGTACTACTGTGTTGACTATGACAGGGTCCTCTGCACTGCACAGTGTGGAAAATGCACATGCGCCAACACATGCACACATGCAGGGCTTGCTCTCTCTGTGTTAATGAACACTGCAGTAGCTATGCTGCACAAAGCGTGGTGATGGTGATATTTCAAACATATTTCCTCCTGTGACTGGAGGTTTTAAGGTGTCTTTAACTTTCAGCATCATCCTTTTCATAACGTTTTTTTTCTTTCCTCTCTGTGACCATAGAATTGTTTTCACACTAGTCAGTCAGCAAATGTGAATGTGTGTAGTTTCTTACCCTTGTCTGCCCAGCTCGATTATTTCATGACACTTAATAATAGCGACATTAACTTCCAGAGGGGACTGTTGATATGTTTTCACGGATTTACCTTGCTTCCGCCTATTCTTTCCTGTTGATTCAAGTGATTGTGGGCATAAGAGGATTTCCCTACTGGAATAGAACCACACAAGGTTCATCTATTGCCAGAGTGAGTTCTTCTTTACATCACCAGATGGTGCTAGAGGATAATATCACGTCAGGGTTCATCTTACAGCAGTTTTACTTTCAAACATTTCTTTAGCTGGTGGGCACCCCTTACTGGACTACACTTTTTTAATGTCTAAATAAAAAATTGCAAATGTGTTTTAAAATTTGTTGCTTAAATAATTACAGCCCATGATGCTGTAAATGTAATGTTTTTCAGAAGGAGAATATGGAAACTGCTGTGGTTGTTCCTCCTAAATTGCCAGTTAACAGCAGCATTGACAAGTACGTGTCTCTTCTTGCACAACAACCCATTTCTCATAGACACTAGTGAAAAAAAAAGGCTATTTTCTCACTCATATTTCTTTGTTTCTCAGTCACGATATGTTGGAAGTATTTGATGCCATTCAAGGGAAATTCCAGCAGATTCGGTTGCTAACCAGAAGACAAAAAGATCACCTAAAAAGATTTCACGGGGGAAATGATACATCAAATGGTAACTGCTCAATATTGCCTGCATTTGTGCAAGACCTGAACCCCGAATCCAGTTCTTCTTTAATTAAATTACTTAACAAAATATGTTGAGTTACCATGGCCTTGGATGTGTCATAACAAGTCAAGATTACTAGCTTTTGCTGTGTTCTTGAACACAGCAACACCGTACAGTAATGCCTCATTGCCCCCTTGAACCGTGGCCGACCACCTTTGTGAAAATAGAAAAAGCAGATAAACACATTTAATGATTCCACTGAGAAGTGCAGGGTGTTCGCTCTAGACATGAGTAAGAGTCCTCAATAATCAATGAAAAATAAAATGAGAAGTGAGAATGCCCTTGAGATATGTATATACATTTTTTTAACATGCGCAACTTCTAAAATCAAAGCTTGTATGTTCTTAAAGCCAGTGCTGGAATATGTGTTGACTTAGACCGTATATCTGTATGGTAAAATCTCGTGTTTCTCTGCCATCTGACAGACCAGCGGTTCTCCATGCCCATCCAGTGCACGGACGGTACGGCAGAGCAGGCAGAAAGACCCTTTTCTTCAGCTTTAAGGTCAGCAGTAGATATCCCACACCCACCTACGTCTCTGGCGTCCCGCGGCGCCAGCCCTGAGGACAGGGACTTTGTAGACTCTCTCACCAAACTCAGTGTCAAATTCCCGCCCTCTGCGGACAGTGAATACGAATTCCTGAACAGTACTCCGGAGAGACACGTTGGTCTGCCCATGCCTAGGAAGCGGCCTCTCAGTAGCATCTCCGCTGCAGTGACAGAGGAGGCGCCTGTGGAACTGGCCATGCCTTTTGTCTACCCTACATCCCCCTCCCACTCCACATCATCCTCGCTCTCCCAGGAGAGTGTTCGGGGACCCCAACAGGTGAGAATCACAGGAGAAGGTCTGAGAAAACTAGTAGCAAATTATCAGTTTCTGATTGGTCTTTGCTAATGGATGAGGAAAAGAGTGTGAAGAAGAAAAAAAGCCGTTGGCTTAACTCAAAACATATTACTGTGTAATGTGTGCTGATTTATAATTTAGCATGGATACCCTGGTTATATTTGGCATATTTGCCGGAGAGTGTGAGCCAGATGGAAGCACATTACAGTGTCTCAATCTGATGAAACAATTATGATAGTTAAGTGTGATCGTATGGGCTACTGTGTATAACCATGCTTAACTCATCTGCCCCAACATTGTGAATGACATACTGTAAAATCTAATGCTGAAAACATCCGGCAGATAACACACTGGACACATGAATACGTTTTTATTCTAAAAAAAAAAGTGCAATACTTTCCCTGGCTTATATCAACATGGGCAGCTATGCACATTATCATCAGTAGGATAGTTTGTATAGGTTGGATGAACTTATTGGCCATACTCTAGTAAACAAGAAATAGTTAGATAATTAAACACTTGAGAATCGGTCTATGCCTTTTATTAAATATTTGTTCAGACAGTGGGTTCACAGAGGACATGCTCTTCTAATAGTCCTTAAAGCAACAGATACTTCAGCTCAAAGGCCAAGTGGCTCGGCGTACTTTTAAGTGGGTGAGTGTCGGCATTGTTAAGCGTATGAATAATACAGCATTTTGTGTGTTTGCATCCTTCTCTGCAGCCTCTCTGGAGTCCCGGGCTCTGTGATGCAGCTGATGCGGGGACAGAGCTGGAGGTGGCACAGAGCAGCAGTCCTGATAAATGTGCTTTCTGCAATGCTGTGGTTCCTCAAGACCGTATGAACAGCCACCTATACTCGCATTTTTCCCATAAGACTGAAGCCAGCAATTGACAATGGCAGCGGAGACTTGACTGGCCAATGCGACAGTGCCTCCAAGACTTTACTGTATGGTTTATTCATGCCTTTGTTGCCTGCCATGAAGTACATGCGCTGTACTGGATTTCAAACGACACTGCCTTTTGCAATAAGACTTGAATCCATCCTCAGTCCCATTTATTTAATGTTGAAGAGTCGAATGGTACATTCTCATGCTCATTGAATTTTTTTTAATATTACTCTGAAATTGTACTCTAGACCTAAGTGATGATGATGCACAGTATGGTAGATGAGTGTAATAAAGCCATCATTTAACCTTGCAATGAATATTCTTTTTTTGTTAACTATGTCATTTATATTGTTTTTAATATGCATATATAT